>CAUYSK010060000.1:0-65303 GCA_963575035.1 Avahi laniger
GCTTTGGGCATGCCTTTATAACATGTAATCTCTGCCTTTTTTAAAGCATTTACTTTCTATTTTGTATGCATTTTCTTTTTTTTTTTTTTTTGAGACAGAGTCTCACTTTGTTGCCCTGGCTAGAGTGAGTGCCGTGGCATCAGCCTAGCTCACAGCAACCTCAGACTCCTGGGCTCAAGCAATCCTACTGCCTCAGCCGCCCAAGTAGCTGGGACTACAGGCATGCGCCACCATGCCTGGCTAATTTTTTTTTCTATGTATTTTTAGCTGTCTAATTAATTTCTTTCTATTTTTGGTAGAGATGGGGTCTCGCTCTTGCTTAGGCTGATCTCGAACTCCTGAGCTCAAACAATCCGCCCGCCTTGGCCTCCCAGAGTGCTAGGATTACAGGCATGAGCCACCGCGCCCGACCTTGTATGCATTTTCTGTCTACTGCTGTCTACTAGACAGTAGTCTCCTTGAGAGGAAAAGTTATTCAGCTTGTTTTGGATTGGGGAAGTAAGTTTCATGGAAGCCATAGTATGATAAAAAATATTAATGATGTTTATTTTTTGCTATGTTCTTTTAATAATAAAACCCAATTCACTAAAGATGAAAACATTTATCCCAATTGTTTATCACATTTATCACTCTGCTTTCAAAGCATGAGTGGTTCTTTTTCAAAATGTTTAGTTAACTTAAATGTTTGTGATAAGAGTATGTTGGAAAATGGAGTGCTCCTCTGTCAAAATTTATCAGATGATGAATAAAATTATTCGTATGGGATCAGTGCAGGTATCTACAGATCTGAGCTGAAAATTAACACTGGTGAATAGTTAAAGGAGTGAAAAAATATGTGTATATATTCATGTGTGAATGAAGTTTCTCTCTTACAAATCACATTGTAGTAAATCCAGAAATTAGAATTTTTGAAGTATAAGTTTGTTAGAAAGTTGTACCTTTGTAGACACCAGCTCTTGAATATGTCTGGTTTCTTTCCTGGCTGTCTAAAGGACAGGTCCTTTAGGAATAGGACCTTCTATTTTGCAAGCCTTTAGCAAGCACAAAATATCAGTCAAATTTGGTAAGAGTGAATGGGAAACTGAGTTGTTAGCACTCCTTCTTAATGCCTTCTGTGCTTTCCTTTTTACTTACTGTCTTTTTGGGACACCTTCGCCATGTATTCCTACGTACTTCCCGCTGCATTGCTGGACTCACTGAATAGATGAAACAAATTTTGTTAAAGTGTTAGTCTCTGTCGCATTCTGTGAATTTTTCATAATATAATACAAAGAAGAAATCTGTGGAGAGGTCAACAGTGTTTCTGGTAAGGTAGTCAGGTACTTTGTAAGTGTCATGCAGCTTAATTATAAGTCCTGGTGAAGTGGCTTGAGGTCCAGAGTAATGAATTTTCAGTAGTTCCTGATCCATGAGGATTATCATTTATTCTCTCAGAGTAGTGTTTGTATAATGGCTCTCATGGATTGGGGATACCTTAAAATCTTTTTTTTTTTTTTTTTTTTTTAGACAGAGTCTCACTCTGTTGCCTGAGCTAGAGTGCTGTGGCGTCAGCCTAGCTCACAGCAGCCTCAAACTCCTGGGCTCAAGCAATCCTACTGCCTCAGCCTCCCAAGTAGCTGGGACTAGAGGCATGTGCCACCATGCCCGGCTAATTTTTTCTATATATTTTTAGCTGTCCAATTAATCTCTTTCTATTTTTTTTGGTAGAGACAGGGTCTCGCTCTTGCTCAGGCTGGTCTCGAACTCCTGAGCTCAAATGATCCACCTGCCTTGGCCTCCCAGAGTGCTAGGATTACAGGTGTGAGCCACCGCACCCGGCCCTTATAATCTATTTAGTGTCGATTTCATAAAATCCAAAATGTGTGTTACTTAATGGTCAAAATGTTGAAAAAAAGGAGTAGTAAATAAAAATACAACCATCATTTCTGGGGATAACTCCTGGGTGTAAGTATAATAAAGTGTGTATTTAAGCCCAGTAATGTCTTTTGAGGACAGTTGTTTTCATTTTTAGTATAGTTGTCAGTAGGCAGGAAAGTACATACCCTTGGGAGAATAGTGACTGGAAGAGAATATGAGAGGGGGGCTTTGGAAATCTGTGATTTTTTTTTTCTTTTTGGTCTGGTTGCTATTTATATATGTGTATGTGTTCACTTTGTAGATTTGGGTACTTCTGCATGTATATTATATTTCAATAAATACTTTGCATGAAAAAGAGTTCAGAAAGCAACAACAGCATAAGTTTATGATTTCTTTCTTTATATTCTGGGTAATATTTATTGCAGCATTTCACTATAGGTCTCCCTAACCTGTTCATCTACAAAAACCTTTACTAGTGGTAGTAAGATATCTCATTTCCTACTTCCATTAGGAAATGTATCATTCTTAGTCACAAATTATTTTACTTAACTTGAAAACCCTAGGGATAAAATTTATGCATGTGATTTTAGGTTGGTGAGATTGATGATATTTGGCAAATATCTGAATGAAGGAATTTAGCTATTTTTCTTTGAAATTACAATTTCAAAAGTGATTTATGTCAGTATTTAGAACAATATTCACCATGACCAGATTTTTAAAATCAAGAAACAAAGAGTTTCACTTTGTTTCCACTTCATAACTTGGAAGAAGCTTATTTCTCTTCAATTTCTGCATCTTCCCTGCATTCCTTTATACAGACTGAAACTTTTGGCAGGTAGAAGGAGGCCTGATATACATTATATGCATTTCTCTGAATTTGAGTTTATGTTATCCCAAGCCTATAAGCCAATTTTGCTTGTTAGGCTGAAAGATATAGGGTATATGGATTGGAGGACAGGACATTGGGATATAGAGAGCTGATGGAACAGGGTATACTGACATAGCATTTGTAGTAGCTCATTTGCCAGTGCAACATTATTTTTCTCTGTTGATTGATACCTAGTTCTTAAAGAAGTAGGACCATAGCCCATGTAGAATGACAAGTTCTCCACTTAATAAGGATGTTGATTATGCAAGCAGTTAACTTCTAAAATACCTTGAAAAGCTCTTGTATAATACCTTCTTATACAAGAATGCCTTGTATATTGTTGAATGCCTTGATTATTGTGACTACAATGAAGGGACTGTAAAATAAGTAGAGACAGCTGTGTCCATCAGAGCAAGCATCATGGGAATTTGTGCCAAAGGGTGGAGAGAACAAGTAAAGAGAGCTGATAGAGAACTGTTAACATATCCACTGTGATGAGAAAGGAGACACCTTTGTATTTGAATGTAAAGAAAAAGTGGCCATGAGCAGCTGTCTGATGTGGAAATCCAAAACCCAGGCATGATTACAAAAACAAAAGACAAAGAGTGATAGATGTCATTAGCAGTAATTTTCAGTGTCCTTAAATTGAAAGGTAGATATGAAGTCTCCAGAGAGGCCAAAGGAGTGTACAGTAAACAATCTCTTTCCATAGGCCTCTATTTTTACTTCGAGGACAAAAAATTATTCCTTAAAATCTTAATGTTATTTCTTGATGTTAATATTTATGTTAAAGATCAATAATAAATGGAACAGGAGGGAGGAGGGGACGGGTATATGTGTACACAAAGAGTGCAATGTGCACCACGCAATGGGATGGACATATTTGAAACCTGGACTGAGGGGGGGAGGGTGGGCAGGGGCAACACATGTAACCTAAACATCTGTACCCTCATATTATGCTGAAATAAAAAAAAAAAAAAAAGAAAATGGAATGTGTCTGTCCTTTAATATCACACAGCTGCCAGAAATGACTTTAAATAAATCTACATTAAGCATTATGAGACTGAAAACATAGACAACAAATAGCACAATATGAATTACTACAGTAAAGTGCAAGTGTACCTAAAATAATAGTAAATACAGTGTTCCATGGATTAAAAATGCATGAATATAAACAAAGACAGTGGGTCAGTTTAAGGAAATTGGTGAGGTTAGAAATGGAGTTGTAGGTGCAGGATGAATGAGAAACATTGATAAAATAATGATAGTGGGTTAATAAATGAGGATGACGCTTAGCACAATTCTCAGTTCCTAGAATTCTTTAGATAAAGAACTACAAAAAACAAACCCCAAAAGTTAATCAGAAGTGAGAAAATGTAGGGCAGTACCCGACACACAGTTGCTCAACAATTACTTCCTGAACAACTGAATGAATAAATTAATTGGCGAATGAAAAAATTAAAAAAGAATGAAAAATATGTTTTATGTACTATAAAGGTTTTTGTAGTGGACAGAAAGGATGTACAAAAATAGAATGCAATCAAAGAACATTTTTCCCTATACAATCCAAATAGATGTGTGCTACCATGATTGATAATTGGTTTGGACTGGAATTTTAGTTATGATTATTTATGAAACTGAGGGGAAAATGCAAAATTGATTCAGATGATGCTGATTGTGCTGAAAAAGCATGATGTTGGTTGGAATTCAATTAATTACATGCATTTCTGAACATCCTAGGGCCCCTTAGGTCTAATCATAAAAAAGGGAGACTATGATCAATTTAGAAATCTCTCTAAGGCAAACATATTTCAGTGGGAAATACATTTTCCTATCTACAGTGTTTGGTTCAGCATAATTAACATGAATAATTCAGGACAATTTCCTGATAGTTATTATATTTGAGAGCTTAGCTGGATCCTAACTGCCCTCGAAATGTAGTCAGAATGTAAATTTCTAGGGGAAGAGTGGGAAGTAGGTAGTTTGATTAAAATGTAGTATGTATTTAGAATTAACAATATTCAGGGTCTTCACAAAATGACCTTAACATATTATTTTATAGAAATACATTTGCATAATTGTTGCAATGACATCTCCCTCTCTTTCTCACTCTCCCCCCACATCTCCTTACATATTTAATTTCTCCCTTAATCAATAATCTTTCATGGAAAGGAACATAGCTTATTTTATAGTTTATTTTAAGTTTAATGTCAGCTAAATGAGGCAGGGTGATTTTAACCTAAGGAAAGTAGACAAAAAGATCTGCTTTTATAGAAATGAGACTGTTTGAATCAATTACTTGTACTGGGTCATCTTTGTCATGTTTATATTATACAGCAAGACATTTACCTTTGTGAACTTCTAATTTGATTCCTTCTCACTGTGTGTAACACCCAGAAAAGGCATCACACTTTAGAATGTGTTACAAGAGAATGCACTGTATATGTTTTACTGGGATTTTTTAAAATTTCAAGCTGAGTCAATTTGAAATCTTTTCAGTATAAAACAAAACATCTGAATGGAACTTCTTGACTGCTAGTAAATGAGAGCAAAAGTGCAACTAAATGCTTTCCCTGATTCAATGGATGAAAAGATTTTTTTCTTTGGCATTGTATATTTTGTGTGACAAGAGTTAATTGTTGCCCTGGGCTCAGAGAAACAAGTATTCTGATCTGGACTTGGAGAGTCAGAGAGAAGAGTCTGGGTCAGTTTGAAGGTGGAAATTCTAGATAGCAATAGTAGTGTGCATAGAAAGGAAGAAGGATCAGAGACATGGGTACTGGCTGGTAGTGCACTACAATCAGCCTGGCAAATGACCATGAGGCTATCAGTTTAGTCCAGCAGCTCTTAACCTTTTTGGGCTCATGTGTCTCTGGAATTTGATCAAAATTATGCCTTCCAAAATACATTTACAATTATCTCTTCTTTCCTGTTACCTGGAACTTTTCTGTTACATAGAACTCCGAAAAAAAAGAAATAAAAGAAATGAAAGAATATGTAAGTCCTTAGTATCTGCTTTTCAATTTAGTCATTTTAGAACCATGTAGTTCTTTTTTTTCTTTCAAAATATTAAGGGATACAAATGTTTCAGTTTACATGGATTATGTTTGTAATACTTGTATACTTGCTATAGGTGTGCCTGTCACCCAAATAGTGTTCATAGTACCCACTAGGTGGATTTTTTCCTATCCCTCTTTCCCTTTTCCCTCTGGTTGATTTCCACTGAATTTTACTTCCCCTTATGAATGTGTGTGCTCATCAGTTAGTTCCAATTTAATAGTGAGTACATGTGATATTTGTTTTTCCATTCTTCAGATACTTCATTTAGAAGCATGGTCTCCAGTTCCATCCAAATTTTTTCAAAATTTATTACTTCATCTTTTTTATGGCTGAGTAGAGTACTCCATGGTATACATATATCACATTTTGCTAATCCACTCATGAATTGATGGACACTTGGGTCGATTCCACATCCTTGTGATTGTGAATTGTGCTGAAATAAACATTTAATTGCAGGTGTCTTTTTGGTAAAATAACTTCTTTTCCTTTGGGTAAATATGCAGTAGTGGGATTGCTGGATCAAATGGTAGGTCTACTTTTAGTTCTTTGAGGAATCTCCATACTATTTTCCATAGAGGTGGTACTAATTTGCAGTCCCACCAACAGCATATAAGTGTTCTTTTCTCTCTGCATCCATGCCAGCATCTATTGCTTTTGGACTTTCTAATAAAAGCATTCTAACTGGAGAAGGTGATATCTCATTGTGTTTTAATTTGCATTTCCCTGATGATTAGAGACATTGAGCATTTTTTCATGTTTATTGGCCACATGTCTTTCTTCTTTTGAGAAGCTTCTGTTCATGTCTTTTGCCCACTTTTTAAAGGGATTGTTTTTTTTCTTGCTGATTTGCTTGTAAATCAGCAAGAGGTCTGTGTAAATCCCAGTTATTAACCCTTTCTTGGATGTTTTGCTTGCAAATATTTTCTCCCATTCTGAGTTGTCTATTTTCTCTATTGATTGTTTTCTTAGCTGTGCAGACCTTTTTAGTTTAACTAAATCCCATTTATTAATTTGTGTCTTTGTTATGATTGACATTGGGGTTTTAGTCTCAAATTCTTTGACTAGGCTGATATCTAAAAGAGTTTTTCCTACATTTTACTCTAGAATTCTTATGGTTTCATGCTTTATTATTATTATTTTTTTTTTTTTACCAAGGCTGAAACTCGATCTTTATTCAATTTTTTACATTGCAAACAGAGTTATAGAATTTTTGAGGAAGTCACATTTTCAGATGATCTCTGTCGTTATAACACTGTGTTCCAATTTGAGGTCTATAAACTATAATCTCCATAATCCTCACTGCCACTCCATCTTATGAATGACTGACATTTTCAAGACTCAAGCCCCAGAAAGTGATTAGAGAAGGGGGAATTTGAGAAAAGGAGCCACTCCTGTTTCAGGACAAATTCTGAGGTTTTAGAAGGCCATGCTCTTCTTATATCTTCCCTTCAGTCCACAGGCCAAAGTCTTTGCACAGTGATGCTAATTGGTGTGAGTTAAGCAAAACCTCCCTGCATCAAACTCTTTCCTAAGAGATTCAATGGACAAACACTCAAAAAGACATAAATTGGTTCTCAGGAACTAACATCCTACTGTGGCTTGATTTAATTAGCTTGCTTTTAGATGTAAGTCTTTTATCCATCTTGAATTAATTTTCGTAACTGGTGAAAGTTATGGGTCCTGTTTCATCTTTCTTTAAGTGGCTATCCAATTTTTCCAATACCATTTAATGAATAGGACTTCTTTTCTCCAGTGTATGTTGTTATCTGCTTTGTCAAAGATCAGTTGGTTGTAGATAGATGGTTTTATATCTGTATTATCTATTCTGTTCCATTGGTCTATGTCTCTAGTTTTGCACCAATATCATGCTTTTTTGATTATTACAGCCTTGTGGTGTACTTTGAAGTCTGGTAACATGAAGCCTCCAGGTTTGTTCTTTTTGCTTAAGATTGCTTTGGCTATTTGGGCTCTTTTTTGGTTTCAAAAGAAGCACATGATGATTTTTTCTAGATCTGTGAAACATGACTTTGGTAATTTGATGGGGATTGCATTGAATTTAAATGACTTTGAATAGTATGGACATTTTAACAATGTTGATTCTTCCTATCCATGAGCATGATGTGTTTTTCCATTTGTTTGTATTCTTGCAATTTCTTTCCTCAGAGTTTCATAGTTCTCCTTTTAGAGATCTTTCACCTACTTGGCTAAGTATATTCCTATGTTTTTTATTTTCTTTGTAGCTATTGTGAGTGGTATTGAGTCTTTGATTTGACTCTCAGCTTTACTGTTATTAGCATATGGAAATACTACTGATTTGTATACATTCATTTTGTGTCCAGAGATATTCCTGAATTTATTTGACAATTCCAGTAGTCTCTTGGCAGAATGTTTGGGATTTTCGAGATATAAAGTCATGTCATCAGCAAAAAGCAATAGTTTGACCTCCTCTTTCCCAATTTGGATACCCTTAATATTCATCTCTTGCCTGATTGTTCAGGCTAGGACTTCCAGCACTATGTTGAATAAAAGTGGTGATGGCGGACATCCTTATCTTCTTTCAGTTCTTTGGGTGAATGCTTTCAACTTTTCCCCATTCAGTATGATGTTGGCTATGGGTTTGTCATTTACAGTTTTTATAATTATGGGATATTTTCCTTGTATGCCTAGTTTTTTGAGTGTTTTTATTATGAAAAGAAGTGCTGGATTTTGTCAAATGCTCTTTCTGCATCTATTGAGATGATCCATATGGTCTTTGTTTTTGCTTTTGTTTATGTGGTTAAACCAAACTCTAAATAAAATGGACTTAACAGACATTTACAGAACATTTTACCCCAAAAGTATACAGTACACATTTTTCTCAGGAGTACATGGGGCATTCTCCAAGATTGATCATATATTAGGCCACAAAATAGGCCTCAACAAATTCAAAAAAATCAAAATCATACCATGTACCTTCTCAGACCACATTGAAATAAAACTAGAAATCAATCACAAAAGAACCACTATATCATGAAAATCATACACAATATCATGAAAATTAAACAACCTGCTGCTGAATGATTATTGGGTCAAGAATAAAATTAAGATGGAAATCAAAAAGTTCTTTAAACTGAATGGCAAAGGGGACACAAACTATCAAAATCTATGGGACATGGCAAAAGCATTCCTCAGGGAAAAATTTATAGCCTTTTATGCATGCCTCAAAAAGACAGAAAGATCACAAGTTAATAACCTAATGTGACATCTCAAGGAACTAAAAAAGCAAGAACAAGCCAAGAAAAAGAAATAATGAATGTCAGCAGAACTAAATGACTTGAAAAACAAAGAAAGAAGACATTCAAAGGATTAATGGAACAAAAAGTTGGATTTTTGAAAAGACAAGCAAAATCAGCAGACCTCTTGTTAGATTAACCAGAAATAGAAGAGAAAGGACCCAAATAATCTCAATCAGAAATAAAAAAGGTAACATTACAACTGATAACACAGAAATACTAAACATCATCCATGAATAAACATCATCCATGAATAAATCGCTATCCCAAAAACTAGAGAATGTACAGGAAATAGATAAGTTCTTGGAAACACAATCTCCCAAGACTCAACCAGGAAGAGAAAGAACTCCAGAACAGACAGATCAAAACAGTAGTTAAAAACCTTCCAACAACAACAACAAAAGCCCTGGACCAGACGGATTCACAGCTGAATTCTAGCAGACCTACAAAGAAGACCTGGTACCCATAATAGAGAAATTGTTCCATAATATTGAGAAGGCGGGATTCCTCCCCAACTCATTCTATGAAGCCAGTATCATCTTGATACAAAAGCCATGAAAGGACACAATAAAAAAAGAAAACTACAGACTAATAATCCTTATGAATACAGATGCAAAAATCCTCAGTAAAATAGAAAACTAAATTCAACAGCACATCAAAAAAATAATGCACCATGACCAAGTCAGCTTCACCCCAGAGATGCAAGAATGGTCCAACCTATATAAATTAATAAATGTGATTCACCGCATAGAAAAAAGTTAGAACCATATAGTTCTATAGCTGATTATATAACAGACCATCTGGTTTCTACACTAGTTCCATCATTTACAAGCTGTGGGTCATTGGACAACTTACTTAATGTCTTTAAGCTTCAGCTTTCTCAATTATATGATGAAAATAACAATAGAACCTACCATATAGGTGCTACTTACTATTATTTTACTGTTATTGATAGTTAATAGTAGTCCATAGATACAACATGATTTTTTAAAACAACTAATTTCTAGTCATTTATGTTCCTTACAATTATTTGTCAGAATAAATGGTGTGATAAAACAATTAACCCTTCTTCACCATTCACTCTTACCAAACCATATAGATATATGTGTGTATATATATATATACATGTATGTTGTATGTGTGTATAATGTAATAAATGCATGTGTATATGTATGTGTATATATGTGTTTTGTGTGTGTACATGTGTGTATGTATGTCTTCAATTACTTTTTCAATTATTTCTGTTAGATAAAAGAATTTTCAGAAGTGGATTTGCTGCATGGAATCAATTGAATGTACTATTTAGGACATTTTATAGCATTTTCTAAAAATTACATATGTATTTTCAGATTTATACAAAGTCTATTTTCGTTTATCTTTATGGCATTAATACATACTACTGGGACTTTTTTGCTTCATTTTTATTGATACATATGTAATCTGCCTGTAGTAAGTGATGAGTTAGGAATCTAACTGATATGAAATGTAATTTTTATCATATAATAAAGTCTTAACAGAACTTTTTGTTCTGGAATAATTGTAGATTTACAGAAAAGTCGCAAAAGTGGTACAGAGAGTTCTCATTGTTTCCTTATCCAGTTTCCCCTACTGTTGACATCAAACAATGGATCATTTGACAAAATTAAGAAATTATTTTTGGACTTTTTAATAAAAGCCATTATAACAGGAATAAGATGATATCTCATTGTGGTTTTTAACTTGCATTTCCTTGATGATTAGTGATGTTGAGCATTTTTTTCATATGTTCATTGGCCATTTGTCTTGAAAAGCCTCTGTTCATGTCTTTTGCCGACTTTCTAATCAGATTGTTTTTTCTTGCTGATTTGCTGGAGTTCTTTGTAGATTCTGGTTATTAGCCCTTTATCAGATATATAGCTTGGAAATATTTTCTCCTATTCTGTAGGTTCTCTATTTGCTCTGTTGATTATTTCCTTAGCTGTGCAGAACCTTTTTAATTTAATCAAATCTCATTTATTTTTTTGTTGTTGCCATAATTGCCATTGGAGTCTTAGTCATACATTTTTTTTTTTTGTGTAGGACAATATCAGAAGAGTTTCCCTTACATTTTCCTCTAGAATTCTTATGGCTTCAGGGCTTACATTTAAGTCTTTTATCCATCTTGGATTTACCTTTGTGAGCAGTGAGAGATATGGATCCTGTTTCATTCTTCTGCATGTGGCTATCCAATTTTCTCAACACTTTTATTGAATAGAGTGTCTTTTTCCCAGTGTATATTGCTATTGCTTTGTCAAAGACTAGCTGGCTGTATGTAGATAGTTTTATATCTGAGTTCTCTGTTCTGTTCCATTGGTCTATGTCTCTATTTTTTTGCCCCCAAAACAATAGATGCTGGCATGGATGTAGAGAGAAAAAAATGTTTATACTCTCTTGCTAGGACTGCAAATTAGTATAATCCCTATGGAAAACAGTATGTAGATTCTTCAAAGAACTAAAAGTAGACCTACTATTTTATCCAACAATCCCACTACTGGATATCCACCCAAAGGAAAAGAAATCTTTTTATCAAAAAGACACTGCACTTGAATGTTTATTGCAGCACAATTCACAATTGCAAAGATGTGGAATCGACCCAAGTGTCCATTAATTCATGAGTGGATTAACAAAATATGGTATATATACACCATGGAGTACTATTCAACTGTCAAAAAGAATGAATTAATGCCTTTTGCAGCAATTTGGATGAAACTGGAGAACATTATCCTAAGTGAAATGTCTAAAGAATGGAAAAACTAATACCACATGTACTCACTATTAAATCGGAACTAACCAATGAACACACATGTGCACAGAGGGATGTCAAACTCCATGGAAATCAAGAAGGGGGTAGGGGCAGGAGGCGATGGGCTAAAACCTACCTAATGTGTACAATGAACACTATTTGGGTGATGGACACACTTTTAGCTGTGTCTCAAGCATTACAAAATGATCCTTGTTACCAAAAACATTTGTATCCCCTTAGTATTTTGAAATAAAAATTTAAAAAAGAAATTAACATTGGTATAATATTATTAACTAAATTACAAACTTCTTTCAGATTTCTTTGGTTCCACTTTAATACTTTTTGTTTCTTTTATATGTCTGTCTATTCCTATGCCAGTAATACCGTGTTTTCATTGTTGTTAACTTATGAATCATGTCTGTGGAGCCAAAGTCAAATTATCATTCTTAAAAAAATTTTGCTTGGTTGTTCTAGATAACTTAATTTATTCTTCCAAATGGCCTTTAAAATTATGGAACAAAGTTTAAGAAAATGTAATATTGAAATTTTATTTTTCCTAATTAATTTGGGAAGATTAGTATGTTTTAGTTGTTCCCGGAGTAGCGCTGGCCTCACAGTAGAATTTGGTGCTGCTTATAGTAACTATTATAACTAAAAACACTGTTTTAAAAATACAAATGTAAATTACTGTTCCAGTATTCTTAGTATTACCATTTTCAGGTTGTGTAATATTTTTTGTTTCGTCCGGATGGTCATATATTCATCTGTATTCTTTCTGATTGTC
Source organism: Avahi laniger (assembly GCA_963575035.1). Classification (NCBI taxonomy): domain Eukaryota; kingdom Metazoa; phylum Chordata; class Mammalia; order Primates; family Indriidae; genus Avahi; species Avahi laniger. The sequence continues at coordinate 12,603 of CAUYSK010060000.1, forward strand.
ATATGACAGAGATCTGGTGTGTAGAAGATGAAAGCTGGTACTGTTTTCCAGAGCTATAGAATGTAAATGCAGAAAGGTTTTTATCATAGTCATACTTAATATATCACTATAGGAAATAAGAAAATATGGTCATGATTATATGTGTCCGCTGACTATAAAATCTACATTGACTAAAGTAACCCCATATTTTTAAGAAATATCTGACATTGAAATAGTGATTGTGCCCAATATTGTTATAATTTGCTGAGCTAAACTTGATTTAAGCACTTGGGCAATGAGATGTAAGCCTACCGTTCTAATGTGGCAATCTTGGAAATGGTTGAGAAAACAGGAAATAGTTTCTTCTTTTGGAGATAAGCTAGGAGGAAAAGTACTAGAAGAAAGTAGGTCCAGTTTCTGAAGACAGAAACTAGAGAAATACCCATGGTGAGGGGCCTGAAGCCTGGTCCAAGGTCAGGGCGGCAGCAGTGCTCCTGCTGCTGGTTCTGAAGATTCTTTGAGGATTTACATCAGAAACATAACTGCAGTTGGAGCACAGAAATAGGCAGTCTCTTTTTCAAAAGAATCACAAAATTTACTCCATCCTGAGCTTGTATTGGAACCACTTCTTGCTCCTTTGTCCAATAAAATAGGGCTTCTCTAAAGACCCTCGTTGACAGAATGACCAACTTGTTCCCATTCTAATCTATTTCTCTCCTCTATCTTCCCCCTTCCCTTACAACATTGCCTTATCCCCCTAGACAATCCAAGGAATATTTGAATCTATCTTTCTTGCTTTTGAACTTAATGGTTTCTTTGGCCTTCTCAGCATTAACATTCATAACACAAGAGACAACTTAAATCTTACTGAACCATAACATGGAGCACAAGTGTTTCACTAGAATGTTTGTGGATGCAAGAAACAGAAACCCAAATATAAAATAGAGTGTTCTTAGTTCACATAAATTGATGTTGAGAGATGAGGCAAGTTTTGGTAGTTGGACTGAAGAACATCTTTAAGGACTTAGGTCTTTGGTGTTGCTCCAAACTACTGTCTGGTTCTTGTGGTTCTTGCTTAGAAGTGAGGAAAAATTGTCCTTGAAGATGACACCCAATGTCTCCTCTTAAGTCAGTGGCCAGAATTTTGTCATGTGCTCATTCCTGAACAAAGATTAATGCTTGGCAAGAGAGGTGAGACTATCTTTGCATCAGGGTTGCTCAAATTTGGCACTATTGACATTCGGGGACAGATAATTCTTTTTTATGGAGAGCTGCTTTGCACATTGCAGGAGGTTTAGCACCATCCTCAGATGCTACCCATTGAATTCCAGTACCCCTCCCATTCCCACTATGTGACAAGGCATAATGTCTGTAGGCATTGCCAAATGTCTGCTCAGGCAAAATTGTCCCCAGTTAAGAACTACAAATTTAGACTTGAAGGTAAAGGTGAGCTGAGCTTCCATTGCGGTACCCAGTTACTTAAGAGAAAGATGACTACCCAGGGAAAGCTTCTTTTAAGAATGAAATAGAAGAGGATGGTGATATTTCAGTAATCTGATGTGTAAATTGCATTTTTAAATCAAGCCTTTCCTTAATATTGCTGATGATCAATCTAAGATAATCCTGACACTGCCCATTTTTGTTTCTATCTATTTCAACTGGCTATGAAAGGGCAATTTCTATATTGCAAAGGGCCTAGATGGAAAGAAGGAAGTTTCACTCCTGTGAAAAATTTCATTTTTGCCATTTGCCACAGCTGTTCAGTGGGACTACGACTGTATAGCTCCTGCTGCCTGGACAAAAGAAGGAGTACTCAGTTAACTGTATTAGCACAACACAGTTAGCATCAGTAGTCAGTAGTCAGTCACTGTTAGCATCAGTAGTTGCAGGACTTTCAGAACATTTGGTGTGAGTTGTGGAACATTAGGATAAACTTTGCACCCTTTGAACAACTGGGATAACTTGGTGGCACTTGAACTCACTTGTCCTTGTGTATTTCTATCTATCAGTTGAAATACCCAAAAGCAGAAGCTATCTTACAGCCATTCTGAATCTTTGGCTGCTTCTCTCATGTAGGTATAAAGGCATCCTCTGCTCCTCAGGGACCCAGAGATGATGTCCTCTAAATTGTTTTACCATGAAACCAAAAAGTAAACAGTAAAAATTAATTATTTTGGAGTTTATAGGAACATAGCTCAGGATAAACCCAAGTCCCAGCATGCGGAGTATCATTACATGCTGGTATTAATCTCTTTCTTTTTTGAACTTTTCCCAGGCACTGGCCTGTATGCCTGGGGCACAGATTTCTATTTTAAGGTTAGTAGATGCTGGAATCAAGCAGCTTTCCTCTGGACTTATTATCACTTGTGCAACACAATGATGATCCTGTTATTTTAAACCAAGCAACAGTCTCAGATAAAGGAGGTTTTTGGAATGGCTTAGATTTTTAGAAGTCCATAATGTAATTCCAAATTTGTGCATTCATTCACTCATTACCCATTTATTTATAAGATATTTTGTAAGTTCTTAAGGGCACATTGATGCATTGATGACTAAAGCATAATCTCATCCATCAAGGAAATCAGGACCTAATAGGGAGGAAAAATGTGTAGGCAGATGATTTAAATATGCTCTAAAAAGTGTCATAAGGGAAATGAACCAAGTGTTGTTAAAGGACAGAGGCAGTGCACTTCTAAAAGCAATCCATGGTCCAGTTCCTAGCAGGAAGTAGGCCACATTCAAATAATTAACTGAAAAGATCTTAGAAAATGAGTATTTACAGAAATACAGGCAGGATTTGGGGAAACGAAATAGAGTGCTGAGGTATCTACGCACTAGCAAAAGTGAAAGTCCTAAGGGCCTGGTTGGGGCAAGAGGAGAACAATGTTACTGGAACTCACAAACACTGCAAACGTGGGAAAGGGACTTCCCATAGCACTTGAAGCCTTTGGTAGAAGAAAAAGAGGAACATAGCACTGTAAAAACTGCGGTCTTAGGTGAGGTGGTGGTGTGCAGAATAAGTACCTTGACCTTTCTCATTTCATGCCTTCTGATTTTCTGTTGCTCCTTCTCATTGCTATACCCAACTAGAAAACGGGGCAGGGTGATATGTTCTATAGAAGCAGCCTCTTGGCAAACAGGGAAGGACACAAAGGGCCAGAATGGGAAATCTATTGAGTAGCAGCGGGGTGGGATGTATAGAAAAGGTGCTGTTTCTTGGGCCCCGGGAGCTGAAGCCAGGTTGGAGGGTCTTTGGGCTCTTTTCTCACTTTATTTAGTAGAGATAAACAGACACTGATAGGCTGAAGAAAATGTGGTTTCTTCCTTTAACTTTTCCCCTTGTTACATAAGGAATTTCTGCAAAAGACTCTGTGCATGTGTGTGCGCACATGTATGTGTAAGTATGTGTTTGTGTGTGTGCATTTTACTTTCTCATTTGCATAAAAATTTTTCAGAACAGTTTTAAGATGGTGAGAAAAAAATGCTTTTTAAAAAGATTTCTAATATTATTTCATAGAAACAACTACTTTAACTACTATGAAAAAATATATATATTTTTAAGTAACAGATCAGGAAGGAAATTTGGGGCATTACAACAATAAATAGCTCATTGCAGGAGTTTTTGTAGCAGGAATTTTAAGCAAGTTCATAACCATACAAAAATTCAAAATATTGCAGCTCTATAGCCATTGAGGTGCCTAGAGAACTCATAACAGATTAGTAAGTCTAATATCAAAGCAGATATCAATTTTCTGTTCCCTGCATCACATTTCGAGTTGATCAGAGATGCCCACATATTTCAGGCCCTCATTAAAACTGAGGTGGTTTAGCGTGCTTTGCGATATGCAATTATGTTCCTGTTCCCATTTCATTTGGGCTCCAGACAACTGAGGATTTTTAAAGATGCTTAGAATAATTGGCCAAATACTTATGTATTTCCAAAAGGGTTTATAATTAGGTTGGCTTTTTTACCTCCAAGCTTAGTTGAAAAAGTGACAAAAGATGGGCTGTTTTGTTTATCATTAATCTGCACCCTTGTTTAGGAAGGTAAGAGCTTTAGTCAAAAGGAAGAGATTGGGCTAATGATGGTTTCTGGCTGTTTGATTGTTTATCATTCCTTTTGTCATTTTTCACCTCAACATCCCCTTGATTGAGCCAATTGTGAATATAGGCCATCAATAAAACTCCAGGTGCCACGATTTGGCACTTCTCTTGCATATATTATGTGAAATGGGGAAAATGAGACTGTAGCTTAGTTCATCAATATAAAATTTAGAAAAATAAAAAAAATAAACACAACAAAACCTTTGAAGATTTTCAAGCCAATGTAACATAGTTGTATTTTGTGCATGTATATTTGTGTAGAATTATGAATCAAACGTTATTTTGGCAGAACAAATATGAAATATGAATCCAGAAGGGATATATATTAGTCATATGCTAGTTATATATCCTAACACATATTCCATCAGTATCCATTTCATGTGCACATGGGTGCTTTTAGCAATTGACAAGTTTTGAACAGGTTTGATACATTTTATTCTTTTTTACATATAACAAGAAAAAAAATTATTGACAAACTAATTATTTGTTTGGTTTCTAAAGATATCACTCAGTCACTAAGCACTTGCTATGCATGTTGTCCACTAGTTTATGTGCAATAAATTAATTTTTGTACATAGTTCCTCTCCACATAAAAATATAACAGATTATAGAGAAAATTGGAACCACTAGACCTATGCAAATCTCAATTAGAAAAAATTTTAAATTATTAAATATTTTGAAAATAAGTTTCTTAACTTCAAGTATAATACATGTTGTAAAGTTAGTTATAAATGGGTGCTAATAGATAAAAGTTAAGCTAATGGAAAGAAAATCAGCTTACATAGCTTACATAGTGTATGATAAACAAACACTGCTTAGCCTGTGATGTATAAATTTTGAAGCTCAGCAATTGAAACAAGTTATCGGGGATGTCAGGGGTGCATTCTTGGTTTTATGACCCGTCAGTTTTAAATAATTACCAACTTTTCAATCAGAGCACCTTCATCTATAAATGAACCCTTTAGATTTAGAAAGGGAGAAAATTTTTTGACCTCTTAAGTCTATTAAAGGCATCCAGGCTGTTACTGAGCTATGACACTGTCTGCAATACAGAATATGGAGTCAGGGAGGTTGTGCTGGGAGTGTTTGCTAAATCTGGACACTCCACATTCCCACTGGAACTCTGTGCTTCTTGTCATTTCTTACTCTACATAGGAGAGTTTGGTTTGAGAAATCGTGTCACTGATATGGATTATTATTTTTTAAAAATTTAAAATTGTTATTTACTTATTTTAAAATTTTTTATTAGAGAAGGGGTCTGATGTGTTGCTCAGTTTATATTCAAACTCCTGGACTTAAGCAATCCTCCCACTTCAGCCTGTGACTACAGACACTCACCACTGCACCTGGCTTAAATTTTTATTGATATATCTTAGTTGTACATATTTTGGAAGTACATGTGATATTTTGATACAAATGTACAATACATAATGATCAAATCGGGGTAATTGGTATGGATTATTTGCACCTGGCCCTGTTAAACCGAAGAGCCCACTGGAGACCTGCTCCTGAGTAGTGATGCTGTCACCGTGGCTGTGGGAACAACAAAGATAATAAAGAGACACTGAATAAGCAGATGTTGCTACACTGTCCTTGCTGTGTGACTTGGAATCAGGGAGGAAAACGTCAAAATAGCGGTGTCCGCTGAGCAGCTGGGTGGAATCTTGCTGACTGTGCCCAAGAATCATCGGCCAGAGCCTTCTTTGCTGCGGCAATTGTGATGGCGCAAGACTGAGTAGCCCCACATCCCAGTCAGCTCTGCTTTAAGAGGTTCAGTGGGCTACCGTCTGGACTCATTCTTCCAGTTTCTTACTGGTCTCCAAATGTAGATTTGTAAAGGTCTGTAAAGATTGTGTAAGACTCTTTCCTGTGCCTTTCCTTCTCTCCCTCCTTCCCACCCCCTGCCTCCCTCCTTTCTTCCCTTGCTTCCTTTCCTCCTTCCTCCCTTTGTTCTCTCCTTTTCCTTCCGTTTGTCCTTCCTTCTTCCCTTTTTCTTCTTCCCTTCCTTCATTCTTCCTCCATTCAATTGATTGAATTACTACTCTGTATTAGACACTGTTAAAGCACTAGGAATATAGAAATGAATAAAATAAACACTCCTGCCTGCCCTCTTGCAGCTTGTGAGGGGAGAAAAAGCACTTAACAAACAGAATAATACAATATTAGGTAGTGATATGTACTAAGGAGATAAATAAAGCAAGCGAGAAAACAGAATGTGTTATTTTAGATAGGACAATTGCATTAGTTTCCTAGGGCTGTTGTAACAAATTGTCACAAACTTGGTGACTTAAATCAACATAGCTTTATTGTCTCATAGTTCTGGAGGCCAGAAATCCTAAATCAGGTTGACAGTGGGGCTCTGCTCCCTCTAAAGGTTCTAGAGGAACCTTGTCTCTTCCTTGTCTCTTCTGGCTTTTGGTGGCTTCATGTGTCCTTTGGCTTGTGGTTACGTAGCTCCAATCTATGTCTGTATCATCACATGGCTTTGGCCACTTCCTTCTGTTTTCTGCTCTTCTGTCTCTCAAAGCGACACCTGTCAATGAATTTTCAGCTGACTGGTAATCCAGGATTATCTCATCTCAAAATATTTAATTACATTTGCAAAGATTCTTTTTTGCAAATAAGATCATGTTCACAGTTTTCAGTGATTAGGATATAGACATATTTCTTGGGGGGGCCAATATTCAACTCATTGCAGAGGTCAGGAAAGGCCTGTCTGATAAGTTGGTCAAGAAAGGGCTTTTGGATGCGATAATATTTGAACTAAAACCAGGATAAAGTGAGGAAATGAGCCCATATGGAAACATTATATAACAGGAAACGTGTGGATCCCATTGTTTATTCAAAAAGTATCGATATCTTCATAAATGTTTGAAAACATCTCTGAGTCACACTCTGAAGGAAATTCTGCACCCACCTTTTCACTCTCACTTTGTAAACATAAAATGCTAGTTTTCAACATTCATTGACAATTATTTTTTATGCTAGTTCTTAGAATTTCTCTTGAATTGCCACCGGTGTATTAAGTGCAATAATATATCAGGGACCTGTCTGAGGAGGTAACAGTTCCAGCTTTAGAGGCTAGTGGCAAATGAAAGTGCTAGAAGCTTCTTGAATTGTACTCACAGATTCTCATTGTGGTTTTTGCAGTTGCGTGCACAATTATACCACACCAGGACTTCCCCTACCCCATCTCCAATCACATTCTTAAAATGTACTTTGTGGATATATTTGACATTTTTATTCTTCATAAAATGCATATACTTCTGGAAAATCCATAAGTGATATAAATGTAATGTGGAAGTACCAATATGAAAAAAATATATGAGGAAGGGAGTGGAAATGTTCATGGGGTTGCAAGTGAGAGAAATAATGACAATGTAGCAAAGGGAAGTATTCATTTTCTAACAAAAAAAAATTATTGTGATCAGCTAAGAACTGACTATAATAACCACAGTATATTTTAAATGCTGATGGGAACTATCTTGCTGAGTGCAGAGAAAAACAGATTTTTTTTTCTGTAAAAAGAGTTTCTCATTTCCACTTTTTAACAATAATTCTTCATGCTGGAACCAGAACAATTCCAATGCATGGAAGAAATTGGCATGAGGCAGATCTGTTTTTAATTCTTTAAAAATGTGTTTTACTCACTGAAATAACATTTCACCTGTGACCCAGTTGTAAGGTATCTATGTGAGCAGTTCAGGTTAACTCTGTCCTTCCCTCTTCACAGATTCTGCAAGTCAGTATCTCATTCAATTAGTGCTTCAGGTGGCCCATGGCAATGACCAGCATTCCCAAAGTGAATAGGAGTACAGGTTTTTTTCTCCTTAATTGTAATATCCTAGTTACCAGAAAACACAGAGAGTTACAGCTAGAAGCCACCTCTACAATGTGTGCTAAAAAAAAACAAGCCTTGTATTTAGAAGTCAGAAAACCAGATTCCTAAGTATGTTTCTGAAACTCAGTTTCTTCACCTGAAACTTGGCTAAATATTAGTCACTGCCTTGACAAAATGTGTATATTTTTTCTTTTAATATCATCAGGATTAAGAATAGCTAAAGACCGTCTCTATACATTTTATCTCTGAGAACCCACAAATGTTGAAAGAAGGCCTCCTAGCCCTTTCCTCTCTCTTTCATCTTTCTTTTCCAAAGACTCCTGGATGCCACATTCATTTTTTGTGATCATTTTGATGTTTTCCAATTAGATTACTGTTCTTAATGTTGATTAGACTCTGTGGTTGCCAAGGCTGACTAGGCGGGTCGTGGATATAATGGATACCAACAAGGATTGAGTTCTAAAGGCCTTAAATGCAATTTGATCAGCTGCCATAGTTTCCTGTGAGCAGAAGGAGACAGAAGGGCCAGACACCCGGGAAGTCTGTTATAAAGAGTCAAACGTACACTCACTGGGAAATCACTGTAGCCATTAAGTTGAAAGGAGCAGATGAAAGAGAAGATCTATGAGACTGTTGTAAGGCAAAGCTGGGAAAGGAAGACAGAAATAAACAAAGAACATTGCCTAAAACAAAATCATCTTCAATGACACATCCCACTCTTACATTTTCTGCTTATCGCCTTGTATTTACCTTTATAGGATTCATTGTTTTCAAATTCTTTTCTCTATCAAATTGTAGGTAGGGACCACATGCATTGTTCATAATTTGATCTCTAGAAACTAGAAGAATTCTGGTGCTTAACAGTTATTCTTTGAATACTTGTTGGATGGATGAATGAAGAAAAATGCAAATGAGGCTACAGAGGATAGGAATAATGTAATTACTGATGTCAAGTAAATAGGTTCAATTAAAATATTACCGAAAGAAAATAGGCTCCCCTCCCAGTAATTGTGTAATACTTTTTTAAGTTGATCAAAATAATGCCACAAAGAAAGCCTCAACAGAAGCTGAAAAGCAGGAGTTACACAGTCCATATTTCTCTAGCATATAATAACATAAAGTTTTGATACTGCTTTCTTGGAATTTCTTCAATAAAACAGGAGGACTTAAGTAACATGATTATACTTGGATATCTTTCAATTTCCATAAAGAAAATATCAGCAAATTCCTCTCTGTGGGAAACTATTATTCATTCTCTGACCACAGAGTAATACAACTAAGAAAAATGTTGGTTAAAAAATGAGAATGAGAACATGAAAATGTTAAAAAGAAAAAAAATAGACATGGTAAAACAATAAAGCTTCTGGAAAATAACTTTGCGGACTATCTTCATGATCTGAGGTGGTGGCAATTTTTTCAATAGGACACACAAAAAACATTAACTATAAATGAAAAGATAGATTATATTAAAATTAAGAACTTTTATTCATCACAAAAACATCATTAGGAGAATGAAAGAACAAGTCACGGAGAGGGAGAAGGTATTCTTAACATATATAATTGACAAATGCTTACACTCAGAATATATATTGAAGATTTCTACAAATAAATTTGAAAAAGACTAAGCACCTTACAAAGGGAATATTCAATAGTTAATAAATATATGAAAAAGTACTTGGTCTCCAAAGAAATGCAAATAATACCACAATGAGATACCCTGTATGCCCTCCAAAATTATTTAAATTAAGAAGATTGATAATATCAAGTTTTAATAAGGATGTGAAACAATTGGAGCTCTCATACAATTGTTAAAGTGAATCAGCACTATCTACTAGAATTCAACATCACATGACCTCTGTCCCAGCAATTTCACCGACATATAAATACCCAGCAGAACTACAGTAAATGTACAAAAGACATATATAAGAATATCCATAGTTGCACTAGTTGTAATTAATTTAAATTGGAAACAACTCAAATATCCAACAACAAAATAGTCATTCTGTGTGATATAGTCATTCAGTTAAAAACTGTGTAGTATTTTTCAGTGGAATGGTATAATGTTAATTGCAACAATGTCAATAAATCCCATGAATATATCACTGAGCAAGAGATATCACACACATACACAAACACATTACAAATCATATAATTCACTTATAGAAACACAGGTATGTTCACTCTAAGTCATTGGTATGCACACAAGATTTTTGCAATTTTTAATATATATTTGAAATGAAAGTTAATAAGAAGAAACATACATGCTCATGCAAACACACACACATACACACATGCACACGCATACACACACACACCCTACACAGAGAACTCTTTGGAAATCTTAGTAGAAATTTCAAACTACTCAGAAATTTGGAAGAATAAAAACAATAAATACCAAAATCTGTTGGATAAAGCTAAAACTGTACTATAAATAAAATTGATATTCTACTAAATAAGAAAATTTAAAAATAAATGAACTTGGAATTGAATTCATACTTAATACATAAGAAATAATCAAAAATTTTAAAATAATTAATAAATGGTCTAAAACCTGATTCTATTAAAAGACTAGTAAAATAGAAAAACTTTAAGAAAATCAGAGAAAGCATGGGGAGAGGAGAGCGAGAGAGATAAAGACATGAAGAGAGGAGAGAGAGGGAACGAGAGAGACATTATTGAAATGATTCATATTTACAGAAAATAGAAAATTAATAATTTTAGTAAAATATGATATGAAATGTAACTAACAAAACTGAAAATATGATTATTTTAATTCATTTTTAAATGTCATTTATGTTATATTGCATTACTAATATAAATTTTACTTTTTCCATAATTTTATAAAATTATTTTTTTGATTTAGATACAAAATAATTAATACAAACATTTGATTATGTATTCAGAATCATATGTATCATATGATATGTCCTGTGTCTTGTGCTTGCTTGGTTTTGATTTTAGGAATACTCTGGATTTACAAAAAGTAGTAGAAAATTTTTATTTGGATTAATAGAGATTTTTAATTAAATAAAAGTTAATTAAATAGATGTTTAAAGTTAAGTAAAAGACCTAAATTAAATAATAATTACTATTTTAAAATAAGTATAAAGAATGTTTATTAAATTCACATTAAAATAATTCAAGAAATACATGTAAGTGAAAACAGAACAACAATAACAACAAAAAAGTCACCAACATTCTCACTACCTGGAAGAAAAAAGGAAAACCATTTTTAATATTAGGTAAATATTGTTCTAAATATTTTTGCAGATATGAATATTGTGTGGCTGTAGAAATAAAGTTTGAAGAATAGAGAGAGAAATTGATAGATCTATGCACAGACATATTTGTACCATAATTTCATACATACCTTCAGAAAGTACTTTACATTTCCTGTTGGTTAATTGTAATCAGTAAAACAAACTGAAGGGAAAATCTAAAGGGATGGCTGAAATTTATACATACTGTATATATGTGTACATAAATATTTATATTTGCTAGAAGAGATAATTCTACTAAATATTCCCATAAAATGACAAAAAAGTAACTATTTAAAATTTTCCAATCATTTTTTTTAGTTGTTATTCAACTTCACATTTTGTAATTACAATATCACAGCAGCTTTTAATGGAAAAATGAAGAAATTAGTATTTTAATAGTTTTCTCACTCTTCTCCCCCTGTATAGGTTTTTGACTTTTGCATGATTTTTATCTGTTGAGGGTTGTACCTTTTTACATTCATTCTCTAACCATACTTGCCATATATATTTAGTTATGTCTGTATTCAATTATATCCAATTATACCCAATTACATCCAGTCCTTTTACCCAGTTTCTTTATTCCCAAGTTCCTTATCTCAAGATTTGATCTATTAATTGATTTTTTGTATTTTATTGTTAGATAGTGTTTAAAGAGGGGCTTACAGGTTTTATATTCTTTTATTTATTACATGCAAAGAATCCATGTCTGATATCTTTATACGATATAATCTCTTACATTTTCTTTACCTGAACACTGTAGACAGGTCTCCGCTATCTTCTGTCATTAATCTTTGACACCTGCTTCTCAATTCGTATTCCCTTGCTGAGCTTGGTTAATGAGTGGTTTTATTTTTATTTCGTTTATTTGTTTATTTTTTGGCAGTGAGAACGGTTTATTGTCAGCAGGCCAATAAAAGAAGATAGGTGTCGAGTTCAAATTTTTCTCCCCGAGCTGGGGCCTGGGTCGGATTTTATAAGCATGGGATAATGAGGTGTGATCTGATCGGATCTTGCAATGAGTTGATGCAGGGAGTCATGCTCTGAATGGATCTTGCCATGGGGTGTCTACTTCTTAATTTGGTCCCAGTTCCTTATTCCAAGCACTTAGGTTCCACCTGTGGTCCCACATTTGGTTGACTTAGGCATGCTCAGGTTATGTGACATTCAATCTCAGCATCCGTGACAACTAGAAAACAACTCACAATTTTGTTACATAAAAGTTGAACCAGACTGATCTGGTGAGGTTATGCAGATAAAAAAAATAAGAAAATATGTATCACTCATAATCTTATTTCTCAGAAATAAAGATTGTAAATATTTTGGGGAATTTCTAACTAATAACTGGTGGTTAATTTACTCTACTCCTATAATCTAATAACCATACAACTCAGAAATTAGCATTGTGGTTAAAGGTGAGGGATTTGGAATCACATTGCCTGGGTCCAAACCCTGATTTCACCTTGGACAAGTATCTTGTTTTCTTGCTGCTTCATTTTCTCCACCAACAAAATGAAGATAATAATAGTAACTATGTCATAGCATTGTTGTGAGAACTAAATGAGATAATATACACAATGGGCCTAGAACAATGACAAAAACATAAGTATTTATAAGTGTTGGCTATTGCTACTGCTATTACCGGGATTGTTCTCTAATTATAAGAATTATATTCTGCATAGATTTGTATACTATAAATATCTTTCTTCACTTAGCAATATAGTGTATCTATCTTATATGACAGTATATGTTCTTTTATAATATTTTTTCTAATGGATACACTGCATGCCATTATAAGCACATGCCATAGTTTATTTAACTAATCCTTGATCAGTGGGTTTTTGGTTGTTTACACTTGTTTGAATTTATAAACAATATTTCCTTATAATTCATTTTTGCTTTTTTTCTTTCTTTCTTTTTTTAAATATGTGCACGACTGGAGTGAATCTGTGGGACTTTGGTGCTGAGAAATAGTTGGCAGCCTGTTGAATCTGCCCTCTGGACTGGGTTAGGTCATCTAATGAGATCATAACTCCAGGGCTTGCTCTCAGGGTTTGGGCGGCTGCCAGCATTGGGGTTTGTGGACAGGAAAGGAAAAACACTGGCCAGAGACCTCAGCAATTGCACCAATTGACCCCTCCCACCAGGAGAAGCCCTCCAAGTGTCTGAAAGAGCCCTGAATAACATATTAGTGGCTCCCCCTAGTGGCAGACCAAGCAACCACAGAAGCACATACATCCAGGCTTGCAGGCACCAGCTGTGATCTATCTTGGTCCTACACCCACCTTAAGGGGGAACAGGGTCCGAGCAACCTGCAGGAGTGGCAAGGCCTCTCCCAAAGATCAGGGCATTCATATACCCCATCTGGGGGACCAGAGCCTCCCATGGAGACATTAGATTACCTCGATAACTGACTCCTCCATGCAAACTACAACCAATGACAGACTGTGTAACCCAATAGCTTAACATAGTGCCCTCCATATCAAGCTATTAGAGGGCAGTGGAATCATACACACAAGGACAATCCACCAGCTTGGAGCTTAAGCTGGAGGACCAAACTCATTAGTCTCCATTGGCAAGAGGTGAAGACAACAGGTCAGATGTAACCCAACTTACTAAAATACCCTTAAGGCAACACAGGATCAGCACACCTCTCCCCAGCACTCTCAAGGAATGACCCTTGCGGACTCTGAGACAGGACCATAAACCAGTCCTAGCACCCCCAGTTCATGACCAAGAAAACTGATGAGACGGAATCAATGAAAGAATGCAGGAAACATGAAAGATCAGAGACAAAAGTCACCCCCAAAAGAAATCATTAGATCCTCAATAACGGATACCAACTTAAATGAAATGATTAAAATGACAGAGGAAGAATTTTGAATATGGATTGTAAGAAAACTCAATGGAATTGAAGAGAAAATAGAAACCCAACACAAAGAAGCCAAAAGAATAATGCAGGAAATGAATGAAAAAATCTCTAAAGAAACTGTAGTATGAAAGAACCAAACAGAAATACTGGAAATGAAAGAAGCATTCAAGGAACTACAACACACAGTGGAAAGCCCTAAGAATAGGTTGGATCATGCATAGGAAAGAATCTTAGAGCTTGAAGACAATGCTTATGTGCTGAGCAAATCAGATGAAGAAAAAGAATACAGAAGCAAGAGACATGAACGAAACATACAAGAAATATGGAATTATGTAAAGAAACCAAACATAAGTATTATATTTGGATCCTGGAGAGAGAAGAAGAAAATACACAAGGGCTGGAAAATCTATTTCTTGGTATAATGGAGGAAAATGTACCTGGCCTAGCCACAAATCTAGATATCCAGGTACGAGAAGAACACAGAACTCCTGGGAGACTGAATGTGAAAAGGAAATCACCACATCACATAGTTATTAGGTTGGCCAAAGTAAATATGAAAGAGGCAATCCTTCAAGCAGTAAGATGAAAACAGCAGGTAACCTGCAAGGGAAAACCTATCAGACTAACTGCAGACTTCTCAGCTGATACCTTACAAGCCATAAGGAACTGGAGATCCATTCTCGATCTTCTAAAATGGAATAATGGCCAACCTAGAATTCTTTATCTGGGAAAATTAAGTTTCATCTATGAGGGAGAAATAAAGACTTTCTCAGACAAGCAATCACTGATGGAATTTGCGAAGATCAGACCTGCCCTACAGGGAGTACTCAGACATGGATTATATACAGAACAGCACAATAGACACCCACCAATGTAAAATCACTCAAGAGTTAAGCCTGATTCCACAAGGGCTTGAGAGGTTAAAAAAAGAAAAATAAGAATTTATCCAACAATATGAACAGAAATCTACCCCAAATATCAATTCTCTAAATAAATATCAATTGCTTGAATTTTCCCTGAGGAGACATATACTGGCTGAGTGGATAAAACACACACACACACACACACACACACACACACACACACACACACACACACACGGAAGCCAAGTATCTGCTGTCTCCAGGAAATGCAACTTACCTACAAAGAATCTTTAAGACTCAAAGTGAAGGATTGGAAAACAATCTTCCAGGTGAATGGAAACCAAAAGAAAGCTGGGGTAGCTATTCTTATATCACATAACATAAACTTTAAAATAGCAAAAGTAAAGAAAGACAAATATGGTCACTATATAGTGGCAGAGGGAAAAATCCAATAAGAAGACTTAACAATTCTTAATATTTATGTACCCAACACAGGAGCTCCCAGATACATAAAGCAAACCCTGTTTGAGCTAAATGAATGGTTTTAGTAAGATGGATGTTTTATTCTTAGAATTCTTTTAATTTGCCTCTGGAATTTTGTTTAATTAAAAAATAAAACAGCTGGGTATTATAATATTCTTGATCACATTTTCTTTCCATCAGTACTTCAGATAATACATACTACTTTATTTTCATTTGGGTTAGAAGTTGCTCTGGAGATATCAGTGCCCTTCCTAATTATCATCCCTTGATGATGACTTGATTTTCTTTCTTTTTTTCTCTTTGGATTTTAAGAACTTAATTGGATTATTTACCATTGCAGATTGATCTTTATCAATTTTCTGAAATTTGAAATACCCTATTGATTTGATTCTAACTTTTTTAACTTGAGGGATTTTTTTTTCTTTTAGATATTAATGCTTTTTATTAAAATCAATGCTACTTATTTGGTAACTAATTTAAGTATAACTATTATTCTTTTGCCATGTTATGTATATTAATGTAATCTTTCATGTCTTTTATTATAATTTTATATCTATTATTATAATCTCATGGTGGTTATGACAAGCCTTCTTTCTATGTCAGTAACTCAATATTCAAACCTAAACAGTTTCCGATCTGCTCTCTGTGATTTTAATGTATTTACTAATGCATTTACTGTTTCTTACGTGGTGTTATTGTGGTATTCAATTTATTGCTGTAATTTTATGATCTCTTTCTCACCTCTTACTGTTGTTTATGATCTCATTTTTAATTCATTTTTCAAAAAATTAATTTAAGTTTCTATTAATTCTTCAAAGGAATGAAACACTTGCAGGAATATATCTTCTTTTCTTTGGCTTATAATATATCCCAAATGCATTATTTATCACTTGCTGCTTCTTTCTTTCTTTGCTTTCTTCATTTTCTAAATTCCCTTTTTTGGTATAATTTTCTAATCTTAAATTTGTGTGTTTATCTCTTTTGTTTATAAGAGACATGCTGAAAGTCTCTGTTTTATTCATCTGTTCAAAGGACTAGATCTTGAATCTGCTTATCTTTTTCAGCCCCTAACCTCCACTTTCAACTATTGTCATCTCTTTCTTCTATTTGATCTTTTGCAACTTTCAGTTTCAGGACTTCTCTAGTGTCTTAATGCGGCCTATCTTTCCCTCCTCCTTTTTATTACCATCAACACGTCCCTTGGTCTACCCTCCAGCTATAATACAGCAGCTAGGAGAAGGGGACATTCTCTTTTTCCACTGAGCAACAAACCTTCTTGCATTTCTATTCATATTATGATGGAAGAGGTGAGACTTGTAAGGCACTCCTCCACTTATCCTCTCTTACTATTGTACCTCCCTACCATCTCAAGTACTGTGTTTATTTTTTTTCTTAAATTTTAACCTCTTTATTAATTTTTTATTTATTTTTTTATTTCAAAATCTTAAGAGGGTAAAAATTTTTTGTTACATGGCTTGAGTAAGGGCTACAAGTGTGCCCATCACCCGAATAGTGTTCATTGCATGTGTTAGGTAGGTCTTGAGATACTTTGCTTAGAATAATGGTCTTCAATTCCTTCCAAACTGCTGCAAAAGGCATTAATTCATCCTGTTTTGTGGCTGAGCAGTACTCCATGGTATACGTATACCACATTTTGTTACTCTACTCATGAATTGATGAACGCTTGGGTCGATTACACATCCTTGCGATTGCAAATTGTGCTGCTATAAACTTTCGAGTTTAGATATCTTTTTGATAAAATGATTATTGTTTCTTTGGGTAGATATCCTGTAGTGGGATTGCTGATTGAATGATAGGTTTATGTGTGGTTCTTTGAGGAATCTCCATACTGTTTTCCATATAGGTGATGCTAATTTGCAGTCCCACCAACAGTGTATAAGTGTTCCTTTCTCTCTGAATCTATGCTAGCATTTATTGTTTTTGGACTTTTTAATAAAAGCCATTCTCATTGGGGTTAGGTGATATCTCATTGTAGTTTTAATTTGCATTTTCCTGATGATTAGTGCCATTGAGCATTTTTCCATATATTTATTGGCCATTTGTCTATCTTCTTTTGAAAAACTTCTGTTCATGTCTTTTGTCACTTTTTAATGGAGTTATTCATTTTTTATTGCTGATTTATTTGAGTTCTTTATAGATTCTTTATTGGATGTATAGTTTCAAAAATTTTCTCCCATTCTAGTTGTCTATTTGCTGTGCTGATTATTTCCTTAGCTGTTCAGAAGCTAAACAAATTGGAAAACAAAATAAAACAACAACACAAGGATTAACAAAATGAAAAGTTGGATCTTTGGAAAGATAGACCGCTTGCTAGATTAACCAGGAATAGAAGAGAAAGAACTCAAATAAGCTCAATCAGAAATGAAAAAGGAGATGTTACAACTGATACCACAGAAGTACAAAATGGCATCTATAAATACTATGAAAATCTCTACATATATAAACTAGAAAATGTAGAGGAAATGAATTAATTCCTGGAAACACACAACCTTCCAAGGCTCAATCAAGGAGAAACAGAATTCCTGAACAGACTAATAGCGAGCAGTGAGATAGAAGCAGTAATAATAAAAAAAAAATCTTCCAACAACAACAACAAAAAAGCCCTGGACCAGATGTATTCACAGCCGAATTTTACCAGAGCTACAAAGAAAAGTTGCTACTCATACTGCAGAAATTATTCCATAACATCAAGAAGGCAGAAATCTGCCCCCACTCCTTCTATGAAGCTAATATCACTTTGATACCAAAGCCAGAAGAGGACACAACAAAAAAAAGAAAATTCAAGTATTGTGCTTATTAATTTTTGTCCTTGTATCATATCTCCTTCTTTCTTTTATATTTGTATTTCACATTCCCTTCTAGTTTCAGTCTTTCCAACTTCTTTTAAAGTCAATTTTTTTGAAAAAAATATATACTTACATTAAATGTGTTTTTCTACTTCTACTCATTATCAACTACAATAATTTGTTTTTTACCTTTCCTGGGTTCCTTGAAATTGCATTCTCAATGTTACCAGAAACTTTCATATTATAAAATTCAACAGCAACATTTTAAACAGTTGTCCATTTTGCCTTCTTAATCTCTTTCTTTTTCATTTTTGTTATATCACATTCCTTGTTTACATCCTATTTCTTTGTTTGACTTCTAACTTTTCATTTTTTTTTCTTTTTACGTCCTCCAGGTAGTCCTTAAATATTTAAGTTCATCACTGCTTTGTCTTAGGTCTTATATACTCTTCTAACTTTACACATTTTTCCTAGGCCATTGCATTAATTCCCATGTTTTTAATTATCATAGCCATGCTTATGACTCTAAAATGTGTATTAAATGTTTTCATCTCTTACTAAATTGAGAGTCCAATGTCTACTATCTACTGATTTCCCCAGTTTTGTGTCATCATATATCTCAAGTACTACATAACTAAAACTAACTCAATAGGCTTCCTCTTAAAACTATTTCTTCTCAGACATTTTAATCATCAAATGGATGTTTTCATGATACATTCAGTTTCTTATATCCAGTGTAGTACTGGCCATCTACTTCCTTCATTATTGTCATCCAATCAATAACAAATTCTTCTTGATTATACCTCTTGAGTAACTCCAGGCTTTTTTCTCTACACATAAACAATCAAAACTCCAGTATAAGCCATGTAATCTTTCAGTTGGAATACTGTAATACCCTCCTAATTTGTTTTCTTTCACACACAATGCCTCTGTAAAATTCATTCTCTTTACAGCAGCTAGAGTGATATTCCAAAAATGTAAACCATATCATGCCATGTTTGGGTTTTCCTTATGCCTTTAGATAAACACGAAAGCCCTAAACATGCTCACAAGACCTTTGCTGACCCGGCTACCAACCGTCTTGCTTCCTGAATCTCATGTTAGTTTCTCCCTTGTTTTTTCCATTCACCTTTTATTTCACCTATTACAACATGCATTTAGCTTTCTTGAGATCTTTACATAGACTCTTCCTTTTGCCTACAATGCTCTTATCCCATCGACACTTACCACATATCAAAATCAAACCCATTGTCACTCTCATTAATCAAATTAAGTCAATGTACTTGTCAAATCTTAACTTAAGCCTCAGTTATTTAGAGAACATTTTTTTGACTATCCTGAGTAGATGAGAGTGTCTCATTATGCTTGCTCATTATATACACTGTGATTTTTATGAGTTATTATAATTTCACTTAAATGTAATTACTTAGGGTCTGTTTCTCAATTTAGACTATGAGATATATAAGATCATGAAAAATGAGTTCTTTCTGAATATATTCTCAGTACAAAGCACAGCGTCTGGAAAACAGGAGACATGGAAGATGAATTTGTAGAATGAAGAAGTAAAAATCCAGTGGTTTGGCAGACAACCCTTACTTTCTCACTTTTAGGGACCAAAGGTACTAGCAGTATCTCACTACCATGTGGAAGCTACATTCTACTCTTCCCCCAGGTAAAGGTCTAGTTTTTCCATTATTGGAAAGTCCAGTTTTATGGTATCCTTATAGTGCTATTTGTCATAGCATTTTCATGTTACTTCAACACATGAGTAAATTCTAGTATAATAATAGGGAGCTCTGGATTATTTTTGGGGTAGGCTTTAGGCAATAGAAAAATGTCAATTTTCTGCAGCCAAAGAAAGTCTATTATGGACATACAAAACTACAAATATATGTCACTTTAATAGCTGAACAGTTATTTAATTTTAAACAAATGAAAATACATGACCCAGTAGCTTAATTACTTAAAACACTTAAGGCAATTTCATTACTTTACCTAATTTATTTATAATCAAATGATTTGAAATCCAATTTTATTAAAAACACCCACACATACACACACACCCCCCACCAGATTTTCCTCTACCCAACACTAAACTTTCTAAGATTTCATCTACAGAAGATTTAGTGTTAACAGATACATACCATTTACATATTAAGCCAAAGTGAACTCTACTCTTCCTCATTTCATTCATTTTCAGTTAAAAGCCATTTTTTAATTTTAATTTGATCAAATTGTTAACATTGGTTTCACCTTCTCCAAATAGATTAGTTTGGCATAAATAATATGTCTTCTAAATTGATGTTGCTTCAGTTAATGATAGAGACTATTAACAACTTCGGTCTCAAGGCATGCCATTAGATAATAAATTGGTCTTTTCTTGGTTTAAAAAATGGCCTTGGAAAGTCTTATCATAGTGAAGTCAGTGATGTCCTCTTAAAAAGTGAATTGAAGAGTGATGATAATTTCTTGACAAGAACAAATTAAAGACCAGAAAATAGTTTACCTGTAGAAATATTAAGAATATAAAGAACAATAAAAGCCCCAAATAGTGTAACAAGAAACTGCAACAAGTAAATTAGGGGAAGAAATCAATGGGTTTTCCAGTATCATATCATAAACAGTGGTTGAGCTAAATTTAAGACAGCCTCAACTCTGCTATTTGTTTTATTAGAAGGTAAAATAGTTTTATTTCTCAAATTTGGGAACAGTTTGCTTTCTCCTTTGACTTTGTTTCACTAATAAAAGTAAGATAATTAAAATGCCAATTTGTCCAGTTTGATATGATACACATATATAAAATCTTATGGGTATATTACAACACAAATTGCATTTCTGTCTAAAAATGGTGCCATTTCTTTACATAGGCCCTAATTAATCTATAAAAGATATACTTTTGTTAAACATTGTTCTAAGTACATTACATATATTAAATCATTTAATACTAACAATAATCCTATGGTAAAAGTACCATGACCTTCATTCTTTTTGGATAAATATTAAATTTAAGTGATTTTTCCCAAGTACAAGCAGCTGGTGAGTATATATGAGTATATATTTATGTCCAATGAACATTTCAAGTGCTTATGTTATATCAGATAATGTGCTATATAAGGTCACAAATAATCTCTTTATTCTCACAATACAACAGGTTAGGAGACAACATTTTATCCTGATTTTTATAAAAAATCCTGGCTTTCTAAGAAGAAATTGAGTTACAGAAATATAATATTTAAGAAGTTAACCTAGCAAAGATCAGAGGGACTTGAAACCAGTGTCCAGGCTCCAAAGATGAATTTTTATTGCTATGCAATATTGCTTCCCTCTACAGCTTAATAGTACTGGGTTTTCTGAAATGAGAAAACATGAATTTTCACATTTTTGTTATCCTAAGGTTATATTCAACAGTATTTAATGGCTTACACAATGTCCTCTGTCTAAGAAATTCTAAAAGAAAGGAAAGATTCCAGGTCTCTTTGTTGGAAAGAATCATTGCTATATAATCTAAAAGTTAGGAAGGAAAATGAAATCTCAAACTGTGGTGTATACATTTTGTTTTTCAATATGCCAAATGTGTTGCCCTTAGGAAATCTCAGTTTTATAGCAGAGAGTCAAAATGTTCTCTTTTAGTGTTTTGTCGGTTTGTTCTTTAGGTTTCAGATAGCTTTTACAATTGTAGCTTGGAATAAACGATGATAATATATGGGAGTAAAGTTGCTGATGTGTCCAAACTAAAATCCTGTGTTGTTTAATGAATTGGCATTGAGTTCAATAGCATAAGAAATGGTTCTTTCTGGTAAGGATTAGTAAAGCCCAACTTTATCATTTGCTATAGTGTTCCGCATGTACCTTAGCAGAGCCCATATCATTGAATTAAATGTGATTTGATTCAATCCTTGCAACCCCCCAGGATCTGACAGCTACCTATAGAAATAGTCAGCTTAGTTGAAAGAGTATTATATCACAAAATTTAAGTGCATTGGGGTTTTGTTTCATATAATTTAAGGGTCGGTGGATTTCATTTATGTATAAATAAAAATTAAAGACGATAGTTGAAAAGTTATGGTATCTCATGGTAGAGTCATGGTTTAGAAATAGCATTTGGCTGAGAATTCCAATTCTAACTCTATCTCTAACATGATATTGTAAACTCTCCAGTCTAACTTCCTTCAAATGTAAAATACAGAAATTGGACTAGACTATATTTAATGTCACTTCCTGCTTAGATTATTTTTCAATAGTAATAACTATACTCTTGGTGATGAGATGGCTAAGTTCCATCCTTCCAGCTTTAAATGATAGTGTACAAGTGATTTAACACATCTATGTCTCAGTTTCCTGGTAGGGAATATGGGAAGAAGTAAATCTAACTCTCCAGATGTTTCTAGATCAGTGCTGTCCAGTGGAAACAGAATGTGAGCCACATGCATGGTTTTCAGTTTTTAATTGCTACATTAAAAAAATAAAAAAGAAACAGGTGAAATTAAGTTTAATAAGATTTAATTCACTACTGTAATTTTAGCCTGTAATAAATATGAAAATATTTATATCTTATATTCTGTTTATGACACTAGTTCTTTGAAATGTGGTGTATGTTTTACATTCAAACTGGCCACATTTGAAATGTTCATTAGTTACCTGTGGCTAGTGGCTACCATTTTGGACAGTGCAGATCAAGAGTTAATTACATAATCTGTCAAAGGATGCTACACAGATAATGCTACAGTGAGTATTATAATTGTTTTTATAGTCTTTCTTGTTTTATTTACACTATACACTGCTATGGCATTAAAAATAACGTTCTTTCAAAAACAAAATCAAAGTTGCTCATTTTAAATTATACACATGTGTGATGCCACTCCCTGAAAGTAAGGAGACACTGAGTAGAGAGGTTAGAGTTTGGGCTTTAAAATTTGAAAGACTTGATTCAAGGCCAACCTACTTCACATAGGAGGTTTGTGTGTGTGTGTGTGTACACCCACACATATATGTCTTTCATACAGAATTCCCTTTGTGAACTTTATTTCTCTAATCTAGAAGATGAGGATAACATTTCACATAGAGGAATATTATAATGATCGCCTGGCATATAAATAATTCTCCTCAAATAGGATTCTGTTCTCTCACCATACTCTGCCATCTCTTGCTTTTGATTCAATTATCACAACCCTCCATGATCTTACAGCTACCTATAGGAACAGTGAGCTTAGTTTAAAAAGTATTATATTGCAAAATTTAAGTGTATTAGGGATTTGTTCATATAATTTATGGGCTAGTGTATTTCACTTATGTATAAGTAAAAAGTCATATAACTACATCAGTCAGTTAATTTCAGGAATTGACGGAGAAATTAGTAGCAATAAGACTGGCATTAATATTAATTTGTACCTATCATTGAAGTTGTGTATCTATATTTATCTACCCATCTAGTTTCCTACTTATGACTCCATAGACTTCGTATGACTTCAGACATTTAATTTGTTTGATAAAAATTATTTGGTGTTACGAGTATTGTTTTTTCACTTTAATAACTTTGAAACTAAGTTTTACAAATGTTTTGTCAGTTTGATTCATAGTTTGCCTCTCAGCTTGTGAAGTTTAAATTTTGTCACCTTGCCTCTCACTATCCAGAGAAGAATTGCATCAAGGTTTCTTATTTCTTTCTAGACTCATAGAATGCCAGGAGGGAAAACAGCCTAAAAGTTTATTTTACTTTAATTACTTATTCAATAGTAGAGTCTCCCATCAACCTTCTGGACATTTGGTGATCTAAGGATGGGCTAAAGTCATTCTGAAAAAAAAGGAGGAAGGTCTAATAATAACAGGTATAAAATATTTTATAATTGTTAGAGTACTTTAAACAGTCTGCTTGATAATGGTGCATAGATTAGTTAAGAAAATATAATGAATAACCAAGAAACAAATCCTGGAAATGTACAAATTTGGTATATGATAACATCAACATGTTGAGTCTGTAAAGATAAGATGTATTTTTATTACCTAGTATTTCTGGCTGGAATAGTGAGCATTATTTGAGACATTACACCCAGTGAGTTCTTTCTTTTGATGCATTTTCTTTTTTTATATCTACAAATACTATATGATTTAAGTATGATTATTATTTACAATGTACAATTCAGGAGAACAGCTTAGACAGATTTAGTGACTTTCTCATTCTCATCCACATAGACAATTACAGCACCTAGATCCATACTCAGATATCTTTAATGATAATTTTTGTTTTTAATAAGTTACTAAGATTTTTCTTCAATGTCTTGAAAAGTCTCTGTGTGCCCTGATTAGTGATCCTTTGTAGTCCACTTAATTTTCTGATTTTTTTTTTGTGGGGGGGAGGAAGGGGACAGAGTCTCACTCTTTTTGTCCGGGCAGAGTGAGTGCCCTGGCGTCAGCCTAGCTCACAGCAACCTCAAACTCCTGGGCTCAAGCAATCCTTCTGTCTCAGCCTCCCGAGTAGCTGGGACTACAGGCATGCGCCACCATGGCTTGCTAATTTTTTCTATGTATTTTTAGTTGTCCAATTAATTTCTTTCTAATTTTAGTAGAGACGGGGTCTCGCTCTTGCTCAGGCTGGTCTCGAATTCCTGAGCTCAAACAATTCGCCCACCTCGGCCTCCCAGAGTGCTAAGATTACAGGCGTGAGCCACCGTGCCTGGCCAATTTTCTGATTCTTTTTAAAAATATAGTTTTGTTTCCTTTTCCCGTAACTTTTCCTCTGTATCTTGCTTCTCCTCTTCTTTCTCTTCCTCCATCTTTTCCTCTTCCCACTCAGTTTCCTCCCTGAACATGATTGCCTTCACATATTACCATCATTTTGTACATCTGCTGCAGAAATAATGAGTCAGGGGAAAGGTTGCTATCAAGCTAGGAATCCTTCCCTTACATCCTAGCTCCCTGGATATGATTTTTTTTCTTCCTCTGTGGCAAATCACATCTAATAGGTTCTCTCCTTCGTTCGATCTTGCCTGTTCTTGCATGATATATGGATATGAGGTTATGGCCATGATGATGATATGATAGATTGTATTTACCAAAAATGGCCACACAATTTATTCCAGTCCACATGCATTTTCAGGCTTGGTGATCTCCGACAAGAAGGGGATTTTTCTTTCCTTGCAATGAACCTGGATGGGTTTTCTGTGATCATTCCTATGAATAAAATGAGGCAGAAGCTATTCTGTGTGGCACCCAAGGATTGGTCATAAAATGTGGTACAGCTTCTGCCAGGCTTTCTCTCTACTGGGACGTGAGCCTTTGAAGTTTTGAGCCTCCATATAAACATCTAGCTATGCCGAAGCTGTTGGAGAGGCTATGTGGAAAGAACACAAAAGGTAGAAAAGAATTTTTTAAGGGCTGCAGTCTGCTTCAGTTTAACCATCTGTTTGAGTCTTTCCATCCCAGCTGCCAGAGACACGAGTGACAGAGCCTTCAGATGACTCCAGGTCCTGTATTCTGTGACTGCAAACACATGAAACCCCAAGTGAAAGCTGCCTAGAGGAGCTCAGTTAACTCCAGAAACATGAGAGATAAAAATAAAATGATTGATTGCTTTGAACCATTAAATTAGGATGTGGTTTTTTAATGAACTAATAGTTAACTGGAGCAGATACTAACTTTCCAATGGTCATTCAGGAATACGAATTTTTTTAATTAAATTTTCTATTATCACTTCAATGGAAACTGAGGGGGCTGACGTTATTTTATTTAGGGTCTGCACTTTGTACTGTAAATCTCTCTGGTTTATTTTGTTAATTAGGTTAAAAAGCTACTGATGCATTTTGCATTTGGACGTCATTGAATGGTACTTTGCGGACATTGCACAGCACTCATATGGTTTCATAATTAAGCTTTTCAAATTAATTAGGCCAATAAAAACAATTAAATCACAAAATGACTTCCTGGGTCACTTAATTCAAGTTCCTTCTCATATTAAATAAAGTTTTCAGAGAGAAAGCAATGATCACCAAGTGTCAGTATGTTCAGATTTCAAGGACTGGAAAAGAGAATGAAGATGCTACATTATGCCAATTAAAGTTATGAATTCTTCCCAATTTTGAAGACTTGCCATAGACACTATTTCACTAAAAAATAATTGCATAGGAATATGGAGATGAAAGGTGATTTTTATTAGCGCATGTTGTATTCATGAAACCTAATTCTGAGTTATAAATTTATGTATAAAGTTAAGGAGCCTAGAAGAGGCAACAAACCTATTATTTCCATTCTGCTTGTTGAAAGAAGTCATTTTAAATATTTTCTGACCCTGGCTAATGAGTTGCAGGACTTCAGAGTATCACATAATGAATCTAGGTTATGCTTCCTGGCCCTGACCTGAAGCAACAACTCTCTATGCTTCCGATTTGACACTCATATAGAAACCCTCGCAGTTTCATTTACATTCTATCTGCCTGGGCTGCTTTGCTCACACAAATCCATCAAAAGGCCTGTTAAACAATGCTCAGGGAATGCTAGATCATCATGACAGTTATGATGATGGTTATCATGATGCTTATGATGACAATAGGTATATTTTCTTTCTTTTTTTTCCTTGTTAGAATATTTTTTTTTAATTTTCCTGAAAATGGCATTAGGTCATTAACGTGTATGTTCCTCATGATGTGTAATGTTTAATAAGTGCAAAAGACTATGTTTAAATCCTAGTTTCGCAGAATTCTATTTTTTCCCTTCATTGTTTTAACTGACTTTTTAAAATAATTTCACATACTTATGGAGTTCACAGTGATGTTTTAATACATATGATATACAATGAACAGGTCAGGATAACTAGCACATCCGTCATCTCAAAGATTTATCGTTTCATTGTACTGGAAACATTCAATATCCTCCTTCTAGCTATTTGAAACAATATAATATGTTATTGTTAACTATAGTCATCCCACACCGTTACAGAACACTGCAACTTATTTCTCCTCTCTAACTGTAACTTTGTATCATTTAACAAGTCTCTCTCTATCCCTCCCTTCCCTCTACCCTCTCCATCCTCTAGTATCCTTTGTTCTACTTTATACTTCCATGAGATCAACTTGTTTAGCTTCCGCATATGGGTGAGAACATGTAATGTTTAACTTTCTGTACCGACTTATTTCACCTAACTTAATGTCCTCTAGTTCCATCCATGTTATCGAGAATGACAAGATTTCATTCTTTTTATGGCTGAATAGTATTTCATTGTGTATATATACCATATTTTCTTTATCCATTCATCTGTTGTTGCTGGACACCAAGGTTGATTCCATATGTTGGCTATTGTGAATAGTGCTGCAATAAACATGGAGGTGAAGATGTATCTTAAAGCTTTAGTGTGTTATGAGTAAAATATAAATACCAATTTATAGATTGAAACATAATAAATTATGAAATATATAAAATATATCTAGTAATACATGTATAGTGGAATATCTTGTCTTTTTTCCTCATACTGTTTTAGCCATTATTCCAAATACTACGGACAATCTTTTCTTCAACTATCACAAGACTTTAAGATTTCAAATAAGAAGATACATCCATTCAGTTGTCCAAGAATTGTGCCTTAATGGATTGAAACAGACCACAGTTTTATTGGTCCTGGCAGTTTCTGAAGTATGCATAATAGATGCTCAGACTAAGAGAGCATCCTCTGACCTAAATAAACTTGAGGCATTAATTAAAGTGGACATTTCCCCTGAAAATAAGCAACTATAAAGTGAAGAAAGAATGTGGCCTTCTTTAAGTATTAATATAAATAAATTATGCCAGAGTACCAAGTCCATAATTGAATAATGTAGTCCAAATTACAAAGACAAAAATACATTTTCCCAAGGTGAAAAATATCTATGAATAATGAAATAAAGTACAGGTATATTTCCGAGTATAGGACATTTATAAAATTCCTGTTTGTATTTGCAGCCTTAATGATTGAAAACTGTCATCTCTTTATGTATTATTTTTATAGACTTCAACTGACATAATGAGAAGATTCAGCTCATTTTCTTAACCACATTTTATTTATAGCAATATTCTCACTAACACCATGGGAACAGTGCTAAAATTATGCAAATTTATTTTAAAAGCCAAATAGTTTTTTATCCAAATTTTAAGTGCTACATAGATTATCATTTTTCACTTGTACACTTAAGATTTTGTTTTTGCTCTTTCTTATAGAGGAATAATAGCAAATATAGAAATACCATTTTTTTCAGGGTAACACAGTGTCCATATTCTTCAGAGTCAGATTCGGATTCCCCTAGTAATAATTGAGCCATCAGTTTGGAGAAGCATTGTGTACTTGCACAAGTTTTTTTTTTTTTTTTTTTTTACTGAATCTTCTTCCTCTGAGTCTAGTGTTTTTATCCCCATTTTGCTTAAGAGGAAACTGAGGAATTAAAATTATGTTATTCACCCATTGTTACCTACTCAGTAAAGGCATGAAGCAAAATTTATACCCATACTCTGATTCCAAGTCCAGAGCTATGTTGTACTATCTAAATTATAGTGATTCTTTTGATAACTAATTACATTAATCATTTTTTCAATGTTATAACTTTTTTCAAATCTTTTTTCAAATCTTTTATTTCAATGTACATATATTCTATGAAAAGTTTAAAGTCATTATGAATGAAGAAAATTACAAATATAATTAGTACAGGCAAGCGGTGAATATGATTAACTGAGTCTTTTGGTTTGACTCAAATCTTATCACACACAATATATTTTACATAGAATGAATGCCAATTCTTTTCACCTCCTTCTCATCCCAGTGTTTTTCATTTAGACAGTGACTCTTCTAAAAGTCATTTTTTTCTTTCTTTCCAATTTGTTTTTATTTATTTATTATTATTTTTTAAATTTCAGAATATTTGGGAGGTGCAAACACTTTGGTTACATATAATGCCTTTGCCTCATCCAAGCCAGAGCTACAAATGTGCCCATCCCCCATACAGTACACTTGGTGCTCATTAGTTGTGAGTTTATCCATCCCAACAGCCCCTCTCCCACCCACCCAGCACCTGATGAATATTACTTCCATGTGAACACCTGAGTGTTGATCAGTTAGTACCAGTTTGACGGTGAGTACATGTGGTGCTTGTTTTTCCATTCTTGTGATACTTCACTTTGAAGGATGGGTTCAAACTCTAACGAGGATAATATAAGAGGTGCTAGATCACCATTGTTTTTTATAATGGAGTAGGATTCCGTGGTATACATATACAACATTTTATTAATCCACTCATATATTGATAGGCACTCGAGTTGTTTCTACATTTTTGCAATTTTAAATTGTGCTGCCATAAACATTTGACTGTAGATGTCTTTATTGTACACTACTAGGCATCTACCCATAGGACAAAAATCATTTTTAAATTCCAAAATTTTTTTCATTTAAATATTTTAAATTTGCTATCTGGACCCTGAATACCATCGGTATTCCTTAGGCATAATTGTATAGCAATAGTTTAATTTCATTAAATTATCTTAAAAATTGATGTTATTTCTTAAGATTTTTTATGGATAATTCAAATACTTAGTGGTTTATTCCAAATGATTTAGGCTAAATTGTCCTAAAGTAAAGAACCATTGAATTGGTGATTTTTTAAAAGTTATTATTTGCCAAAAAATGGAAGATATGAGGAAAAACGATTGTATTAAATGGTTGGGAATTAGTAATTATCTAAGTTAAAGTAAAATAGGGAAAGATAATACAAACACTTTTTTTAAAATTTACTATTAATATTCTTCAGTGATTCTCAACAAGGGTGATTTTGACCCCCAAGAGTATTTGGCAATGGCTGGAGACATTTTTGGCTGTCACAACTGTTGCTACTGGTATCTGATGGGTAAAGGCAAGGGACAATAAGAATAACCTATAACGTATAGGACAGCCCCCGCGACAAATAATTATCCAGTCAAAATGTCAATAGTGCAAATATATCTATATCTGTGTGGATATAAAATACCTACAATAAGTATTTATACACCAAAATGGACAATGACATAGTCTCGTCATTAAGAACAATAACATTTATTAGATGAAAAAGAGGGTAGTATAATTCCATGAGCTTTTTGGATTCATGAGAAAGATGGTACTACTTAATGTTTAAAGATGATGAGCCCCAGTATCACCAGAATACAATCACTTACTAGTAAAATTTTAATAATCAGTGTACTTGATTCTAAACTTTATAAAATCTAAATTCTAACTTCTATATTACTCAAGTTTCCTGTTGATAGAAATGTGTGTATGGTGAAGAGGAAAACTGAAATTAGAGATAGTTGATATAGAAAATGTCTAACTTATGGAATATATAAACTATTCACTAATTTAACAAAGATTTTTGAGAATGTATTACATGCCAAAACTGTGTTAGAATCTATGGGTGATATTTCTCTATATTAACTGAAACTGAACATCCTAAATTGATGTTTTTTTTTTTTTCTTGGAAATATCTGACAGCTAGAGATAATTCTGTTATTCCCTGCTCTTCATGCCCTAGGCTTTAGATACAGCCTACTTTTTGTTTGATCTGTTAATTCAGATCATTCACCTATGACCATGGTTCAAAATTCTTTCTTCTTTACAAATCCAGTCCAAATTTATTTATTTCAACTGGTGACCTCAAAAATTAAGTCAATAGTTATAATCTATGCCTTCCTGTTTTCTTCTACATTCTAGTCATAACTTTTTCAGTAATACATTAGTGGACTAAATATTGTTCTAGATGTTTGCCAAATGGGGCTAAAGTTTGGGCAAGGTACACTGAGACAATTGATAGATGAAAATAAATACTTCAGCTGTCACAATATCTTCTCCCCATACAATTTCCAGTTGAAATCAAGCTCTCTAATTGCATATGAGCTCCTATTACTATTATCAGGAGAAAATTCAAGCAGGATTAGATATGCTCCATCTGGAGCCATGAGATGCTGTGTTTTAGGAATAAGGATTTTAAGGCAGAGAAAATTTGGACGATCTGTTCAGACTCTAACTGAAAGATGGTGCTCAGTCAAGCAAAAGGAAGACAGCTGTCTATCAGGTAAAGTAGTAAAGACAAAATCAATTAGAAAATTTACAAAAATACAAACAGAAGTGTTAATTAACTGCTCTTATGAATACAGATGAGAAATTATGAACTGAAATATTATTATTAACTGCACATAAATATGCATGTATGTATAAACACACTGATACATACATCTATATGTATAAGAATATTCAGGTTACTGATGAAGAAAAATTCAAAACTTTAGGTAGGATTAATCATTAAGCAAAAATATTCCCTCCTCCAAATGAAGATACTTGGTTTCAGAGGTTAGTTTACCAAACCTTTGAGA
Source organism: Avahi laniger (assembly GCA_963575035.1). NCBI lineage: Eukaryota > Metazoa > Chordata > Mammalia > Primates > Indriidae > Avahi > Avahi laniger. The sequence goes on from CAUYSK010060000.1 coordinate 44,156, forward strand.
AGTTGGTAATTTATTTATATGCAAATTGCTTTACTGAATAGAAAAAGAAGGAAAGCTTCAAATATTCTAAAATTCACTTTTGTCCTCTTGTTAACATTTTTGAAATTATGATGCATCTTATAGTTAATGTGATAAGAAAGCATTCTGTCAGAGATTAATTGATGTAATTCTATTTAATAGCAATAAAATGGTACATCTTATAATTGAATGACATTTTAAGTTCAATGAAATATCATAGGCATAATGTTGCAAAAGCTAATACAATATTGACATGTATTCATTTCCTATTACTGCTTTAACAAATTGCTACATACTTGTGTGGCTTAAAGCAATGCAAATTTAATATATTACAGTTCTGGAGGTCAGAATTCCAAAATGGGTCTCATTAGGCTAAAATCAAGATATTAGAAGAGCTACATTCTTTTCTTGCAGGCTCTAGAGGACAATCTGTATTTTTGCCTTTTCCAGCTTCTAGAGGCTTCCCATATTCCTTAGTTCGTGGCCCCCTTCCATTTTCAAAACCTGCAATATCTGGATGAGTCTTTCTCACATTATATCATTTCAACACTGACCCTTCTGTCTCCCTCTTCCACTTTTTTAGAACTTTTGGAATTGCACTGGGTCTTCCTAGATAATTCAGGATAATCTCACTATCTTAAAGTCAGTTGATTAGCAACTGATTTAGCAATCTTTATTTCATCTGCAACCTTAATTCTCCCTTCCCATGTGACATAATATGTGTACAGGCTATGGGAATTAGAACATGGATAATTTTGGGTGGAGCCATTATTCTGCCTACCACAACAACCAAAGTGGATACGACTAGCATAAGAAAGTGTTGACTTACATTGTATGAATATAGGTGCAATAATAGCAAATATAGTATGAACAAATTATTGAACTACATAATATATATAACAGATATATAGTTTATATATGAATGAAAATGTGACAGTGTTATATATTATATATGTGGATATCATAGTTAGAAAAGTTTATTACAGAAATGCAATAATGGTTCAAATATAAAATTATCATTTATGAATAATTAATTATAAATTATATTTTTAAATTTATCATTTATAAGTTATATAATAAAATTGAACCCCCCACCATTAACAGATTAACAAAACACATGGACATTTAAATTGATGCAAAGAATATATTCAGTAAAATTTAATGCTAATTTGTGATTTTAAAATATACCTGCTAATTAAATGAGGATAAGTTCTTTCTTATCACAACTACTATATCATGCATGAAAATCTTAAAAATTGTACAATATGAAGAAAAAGTGTGGCTCAGTCCAAGGCTAAAGGCTCAAGATGGTGCTGGTGCGAGTTCTGGAGTAGTCCAAAAGCCAGAGAACCTAGTGTTCTAATGCCCAAGGGTAAAAGAAGAAGGATGTCCCAGCTTTGGAAGAGAATGAGAATTTGCCCTTTCTCTTCCTTTTGTTTCATCTGAGTGGAGCAAAATGATTCCATTCAATTGTTCCAGCCAATTGGATGGTCTCTGCTCATATTGAGGGTGGATCTTCCCCACTCAGTTCACCAACTCACATGCCAATCTCCTGCAGAAACACCTGGGGCAGCCCAATCATTCCAATAAATGCCAAACCACCTGGGTTTCTCTTTCATCAGAAGAGGGATGGGCTTAGTGCTTACTGAAACATTAAGAGTAATCGATGCAATAATTGAGAATAAATAATGTTTTACCAGCTATCTGTGTATCCTTTGATTCTCTCAAATTCACACCCGGAATCAAACGTCATGCACAGGAATAGATAAATAGATCAGTGGAACAAAATCATGAAGTAAGAAACAGATGCACACATATATGAAAATGATATATGACAGGAGCTGACATCACAAATCACTGGAGAAGGGAAGTGTAAATATCAAAATCTCCAGAAAGTACCATACTTACGAATGAAGTGTTCAAACATTTCCTCTAAAATCAGGAATGAGACAAGAATGTGTGTGAAAACTGATTTTATTCAACAATGTATTATAGGATTTTTAATAAAATAAAATAAAATGCAAAGAAAATACAGAAGTCCTGAAAAGGAAGAATAAAACGCTCATTAATTGCAAAGGATGTGATACATAAACAGTAAAAGAGTATGAAGATGAATTTGTAGGATTAATAATAGAATTGAGAAAATTTTCTAGAGTCAATGTACAGCAAAATTTTCATAGTTATAAAAGTTATAAGGCACCTTGGAATAAATTTGATAAAATTTTTGTAAGACTTATATGCAAAAGTTATTAAACTTTATTGAAAGACATTTTAAAAGATAAAACTAATGGAACAATTCACCATGTTAATGTTTAGGAAGGTTCACTGTCATAAAAATATTTATTCTCTTAAAATTTAATGTAATTTCAGTCAAAACCCACGAGAAGTCTTCAGGCAAGTTGATAAGCTAATTATACAATGTGTGAAAAGTGCCAAGAATTGCCATGACATCTCTGGAGAGAAAAAAATGAGTTAAGGGCACCTGTCCTCTCATATCTCACAACTTTTATAAAAGTATAGTAATAAAGACTATAGAATTGATTTAATAATTACTTTAGGACTGTATTGAAAAATAATCAGAGATTTGGACAAATATGTACATGGATATACACACATGTATGGATGCCAGTTTTATTTAAAGTAACAAGAAATAAAAATGTCTAACCATAGATGTTTGTTTTAATAAACTATATTATATAATGAAATACCATTTAAATTTAAGAATTAGAGGGAAAATTTTAAATCATAGGATATTGGTCATGATGTATTGTTTGGAAAAATCATGTTACCTAAATATTGCTGCATGATCTCATTTTTGAAATATATAGTGTGTGTATATCTTTATGTATCTATATCTCCATAAATCTACATAGATATAGGTACAAAATGACTGAAGATATATGAACCAGACATGTATCCATTTGCATGTGTGACTGGTGGGATTAAGGTACTGTGTAGGTTTTTAAAATTTATGTTATTTGTTTTGCAAGTGCTCTCCTTTTCACTTTCCTAAATAAATTAATGAAAATTCTATTATTTTGAGAAAATATTTAGTGTCATGAAAAAATGCTCAGACTTTAAAGCTTTAAAAATATTTATAAAATAATACCAGGCTTATCATTTACATTTCATATAAGAAAAAGTAAATTTTATGTATGTATATGTTTGAGTCTATACAGTAGTCCCTAGGTATCCATGGGGGATTCGTTTCAGGACCCCAATGGATACCAAAATCTATTAATGCTCAAGTTCCTACACAATATGGTGTGGTATTTGCATAACCTGTGCACAAACCCCTGCCTACTTTAAATCATCTTTAGATTACTTATAATATATAATGCAATGTAAATGCTATGTAAATAGTTGTACTGTATTTTATTTGTATTATTTTGTATCGTTTCATTGTTATTTTGTATTTTTACTTTTTTCTAATTATTTTTGATCCATGGTCGGTTGAATCCATGGATGCAAAACCTGCATATACAGAGCGCCAGCTGTATTCTTTTTTGTAACTTATTTTTTCTATGGTAATTTTAACTTACATTTTTTTTTCTTATTTTCATCATTCACATAAATGAATATTGTAGCAATTTTTCTCAAGAATACCTGTTGACTGCCTGACTATACGGGCAGGGTCCATTTGTTCTCAGTGGGTCTTTTGCTCAGATGATAGCAATCATGATTATATTATGCATGAAGAAGCAAAATGCTGGTAAAGGGAGCAAAAGGCAAAGAGAATGACCATATTAGAAATGCTTAGTAAACATTACCACATATTATGAGGTTTTCATTTTATGACTACGGAAAGAAAAAGTAATGAAAAATAAACACGTTTGACCTCATCAGTTTTTCTTTGTACTTGCAGCCACGAGTAGCTTAAATCTGAATCATTTTCACAATGTAACTTTCAAGACTGCATGTTTGAACATTTTATTACAGCTAAATTTCTCTATGTGTTAAATATCGAATTAAAAGCAATACAAAACGCATGCAGTTCTTTTGGATATAAAAACATGAACTCATGAAGCTTAGGCTTATTTCTATTTGTGAACTTTGGCCCATTTTATGTAATGACATCTTGAGTCTGGCCAGATGAGTTTATCAGGACTTCCAGAAAATCTTTTTTTCCCACTTCATGGTGGAATGTGAAGTGGGTTGGGCTTAGATGAGTAATTAAACTCCAATAGGAAACTTTGGTAACATTTCAAACTGTTTTGCCTCATATATCATGAACCTTTTCTAACCATAAGAAGGAAAATATTCTCCAGCCCAAATGTTGCTGCTTGGAATCACTCTACCTAAGTTTAGAGAAAGAGGTTTAACTAACTGGAAGAACTAAAGCAAACAAAAAATTCTAAGGAACATTAAGTCTCCGATTTACAATGAAAACCCTGAAGAGTCCAAATCCTTGAAAATACGCAGCCGCGTTGCTTATCGCCATTGCACAGGCATGGGTCTTTAATCTGAGTCTCTAAGACTTGCTCTATTTTCTGCTACTAGCTTTAGGAGATCTGTACATCACACGCTTCAGCATCTGCTGGTTTTTCTGTTCAGCATTATTGTCCCTCTAAAACCACAGCTTGATTATCTCACTTGTGCTGCAGCTTTAGCAGTTCAAAGTCCTATAATGTTCTACACATATCAATTTGTTTTGGACATCTTGGAGGTTAGAAAAACGTTGACAGTTCCATGTGATCGCATCTTTTTAAAATTCTTTCCTTGGTTTCTCTTTCGAAACAAAACAAAACACACACACAAAAAATCCTCTTCCTTCTCCTCCCCAAATTTCTGTATTATGATTAAATTCTCTTTGCCACATTTCACGATGAAGCTTACCTGGCGGTCCCCATGGTTTAAAAACAAATGCATAGGTATACTATATCCAGGGTTGGTTGGAGAGTAATGGCAGAACTTGAGTAACAGAGAATACCTCACTTTTTTCATTAAATTAATACTTATTTCAATACCAGTTAATCAAATATAATCAAATTAATGTGCTATATTTAGTAAAATTACTATTTCATAGATCAGAAAAAAACTGCAACTTTAATAAATTGTTCAAGGTGACAAATATCAGAGCTGGAACTTGAATCTTTTTTCTTAATTATAAATTGGTTATGACAGTCATTAAATGGTATAACGGATGTTTGACATCAGAAGTTCTCTCAAGAATGCCTGTCACAAAGCTAGCTGGGACTTGTGTCCTTTCCCAAGCAGGTGGGGCAGCTCACAATCTTCTTTTTACACAAGCCGCTAGATGCCATATCAGCACAGATCGGCCACGCCCCACTCCACCTCAGTTAGACAAAGCTTCTTCCATGCTCACGATCTAAAAAGGTTGAGAAGCACGACCGTAGGGCCCCTCTCATGTAGCATAACCCTGAGTGCATCCAGACTATACTGCTTTAGCATGTCTCTCTCCTGGAGGATGCCAGCTCAGCGAACTAAATGTTTCATCTTGCTAACCCCTGCTTTTGAATTTCTTCAATAAATTCTGTTTCTCGTTCATTCTTTCTTTCTGTGAGGTATGGCTTTTCTCTTCAATCACCACTACATAACATGTAGAAAACTTGGTAATTATTTGATGAGTGTTGGCAGTGATGGCTGTTATTTTGTGATTGTTATATTGTCAGAATGAACTATCATCTGAATTTTTAATCTCTGTGTTAACCTTTGCCATGATTGTAAGTATATTCATATACTTTTCACTTTGCTAAAAAAATTCTTACCTTTCTCTCTCTAGAGAAAACTCCCATATACCTTTAAAACCCAGATGAAATTTCACTTCCTTAAATCAATTTAGACAGTCACTTTTTGGTATGGTTAAAATATGCCTCACATGGAATATATCACAATGTTCTATGTAAATATACAACTACCCCACTAGGCTGTGAGAGCCTCCTGGTAGAGGTAAATGGGCCTTCTTTTAAGGTTAGAAGCACAAAGTCTGTCTCTAACCAATATGTTGTATACTTTTTTAAATCATTTTATTTAGCTTTTTATTGATTTGGATATTTTATCCCTGTATAGTATATGGTAGAAGCATCAAAGACATATTTTATTGACATTAGTGTGACTCTTCTCCCAATGTTTCAAATTGTCCTAAAAAGATTTAATGTTATAAAACAGAACTTTGCAGTTACTTTAAGGATGCCTCATGAAATTTTCTTTAGACATCTTTCAGAATAAATATCTTTTCTCCCAAAATGCAAAAGCCAAGTTGCTTGCTGTAAACTGGCAACTTCCTAGTGAAAAAACAATAACCCTTGAAAAAACAAATACAAAATGTTTAGCTCTGGGCATATGTCATGTTCTTGCCAAGGCTTTGGCATAGCATTTGTTATCATATTAATTTTCCTCAAATCCACTTACAACCCCAGTACTATCTGAAATATATTCTACCTCTTTGGCAGAACAAAGAATTATTTCTAACTGATGGCAATCAGGTGGGAAAGCATTTGTTTCTTTATCATTTTGAATAAGTATTCGGGGTTGTAAAGGAAGAAATAAGAAAATAAAATTTATTGGGTACTACTGAGTATCAGAAATTATGTTCAACTAAGAGTGTATACATATACACACAAAATGAATAAATGTTAAAGAGATGATAGGCAGATAGAAAAATAGACAGATAGGGAGCTTGATATCTCAAATATCATGATCGACATTGCCATTAGAACATGTGATGTTTTTGAAATAGTGAAAAAAAAATCTTAAATTATCCGAAAACCAAAGTACAATATTCCCGAGATTTAAATGGTAATCATTTTATCTGAAAAGTCAAAGTATATTAAAACAATGAAAAAAATATTAATTGCATATACAATGGAGTTATATTCCATAAGCACGTTTCAGTGAATGTGAAAAAGCACCCTTTCTTACTAGATACAGCCCGGAGCCAGGACGTATGGCTGGGTTGGACCTTGGCTTTACTTGGCCCCATGGCCAGGCATCTTTCTGCAGTTGACAAGTATTTGCAGAGGCTCTTTCTTTAGGTTCTAGTAGCTGTAATAGATTCTTCACTTACTTCAAGACATTATAAAGTTTTACCAGAAACTAGAATTTTTTTATTATTTTTTGCCATAGGCTAGAGAATTCTTGATTACACATTAATGTTCTGCCCATTGTAGGACAACTAGCATCACTGGCCTCTGCACATTTAATTTTAGTAGCTCTTCCTGTCATCACCAACTAAAAATGATATGCTGGCTCTAAAACACACTTCACAGGCTGGTGACACACCCAGTGAGAACCACTGCTTTAATCTCACTTCACTGGAGATTGGTTGGCAGGAGGTCTTTAAATAGGAGAAACTATGTGGTCATATACATTAGCAGTCTTCGGACTTTACCAAGAACTCTGTCTTGCCCTCATTTAAGCTTCAAAACATTCCATGCAATTAGCAGAATGGATTTTGTTATTCTCAATTTAATGATGAGAAAGATAAAGTAACTTATCTAAGGTCATGTGACTAGACAGTTTGAGAACTGTGATAAGATCTCTGTTATTCTGAAGGAAGATTAGGTCTTATTATTTTTTTCTTATCCAGTATTTCCCCTTCAGCATAAACTACTTAGATCTAATCATCAGAGATTTCAATCTTTGGCTGGTCTGAACTTATTCTACTAAAATATTTTGAGTTCCATAATTTTCTTGTTTCCAGTCTTGTTTGTGTTTAATCTGATACACCTATCTTGCTCCTTTAGAAACTGATATCCCAAATTATTAACAATCTGCAGTTGTTAGTGCAATTAACTAGTATGGTAAAAATCGTTCTTAATATTTAGATTTCAAGAAAAAGACGGCTGTGTCTGTTGCTTTGTATTTGGCTGATAGAAAGTGAGAAGGCTGCTGATTTGATCCAATTAGACTAAAATTTATGGTCCCATCCTTGTTTTATTTTCACAGTCCTCTTATGTCAGATTTTGCTTTAGAAATGTTTTCTCTCCTGTGTTTGGTTGGTTTATTGCTTACTCACATCCCAGAGGGAATTATTCAATGTAATTATTTTTCATTCATTCAGGTTGTTGTTGTTATTATTGTTGTTGCTACGTTTAATTGTACTCCTTCTATGTAGCAGGCATTGTACAGTGAAATAAGAATACACAGGAAGATACAGTCCCAACCCATTAAGGAAAGTGTGGTCTTGAGGAGAAGACAGAAGAGTAAACAGTAATATGGTAAGTAGTAACCAGGAAATGAGCACAGAAAGGGCACCTAACTTAATTTGGAGAAGTTAAAAAAGACATCTCAGAGGAAATGGCATCTGTGCTGAGACCATAAGAATGAATTGGCTTTATCCTGATTGGCAAGCAATGATGAAGGCTTTTTGTAAAATAAAACAAATTATGTGCGAAAGTGCAGAAAGTGCATCTAATGGATTCCAATTAGTTTAGAAGGACTGAAAGAGAAAAGGGTGAGAGGTGAAGCTTAGAGAGCAGAAAGGACACACATAATGACTGGGTTTCTGTGGCATGTCAAGGAATTTGGGGCTTCATCCTAAGCCATGATGACATGGATATGAAATGGTCAGATTTTTGTTTCGTAAAAGTCAGTTTGGCTGGCTTGTGGAGATTATAATGCAGAAGTTCCGGTTGGAGTAACAAACCTAAAGGCAATTAAAATAATGTAAAGGAGAGATGATAATGCCTGGATAGGGAGAGCCTTGGCAGATATTAGGAAGAAAGGAGCAACAGGACTTGGTGTTTGATTAGATGTGAGGGCTGAGCTGTGAAAAAGGGAGAGGGAAGGCAGAAAGGGAGAAACCCAGATTTCTGGTGTGGTAAACTTAGATTGAGAGGATGGCATTCCCTGAGGGAGGAAACCCAGGGAATATTAGGAAGATTGGTGCTGAGTTCAGTTTTGATTATTTGAATTTGAGGTTCCCGTGGCAGCTCTGAGATATCCTGTAAGCATTTGGCTGTAGCGACACGGAGCCAAAGAGAGAGGTCCTGGCTAGGGATGTACTTTCGAATCATCAAGATTTAGAGAATACACATATTGGTTCATGAACTCATACTTATAAGCAAGGGATTTGGGCCTGTCTGGCCAAAGTTCATACCATGACTCTACTTTTCTATTTTTGTGACCTTGGGCATGATAATTAATTTTTCTGTGCTTCAGTTCCCTCATCTGTAAAACATGTATTATAATATATACTTGAAGGGTTCTCTTGAGTTATTATCCATATAACATTTAATAGTACCTTACCTACAATAAGATTTAAAAACATTAGTTGTGTGCAAGAAACATAACTTTCTGTTTCTATAACTCTCTGTTGATTTATTGATAATATCCCCGGTGTCTAGAACAGTGTCTGGCACATAATAGGGCCTCAATAAATAATTCTTTAAAAATAAATGAGTTTAGTTTCTAGTATGAGCTCCTATTCTGCTAGGGTGGCAGAGAGTTAATCTCCATCATATTCCTTGGGCCTACACCTGAATTCCTGATGAGTGGGAGTGTCAGGACACTAAACTAAGCAAAGGTGGGTGGAAAATGATGGAAGCAACTAGTACTAAAGACTATGTGCATGAAAGAATGTACTGCCAGGTCTATCTTTCTGACTAGCTATTGTTCCATTTGGGAGCCCATGAGACAAAATTTACTGAGCGTCTATTATGTGCCCGATATGTTCTAGGAGTTGGGAAAATAGAGTGGAAAAAGACAAAATTTTTGTCTGTGTGGAGTCCACATTCACATGACCCCTTCTATTCACATGGTCACTTTAGGAGAGAAACAGTAAAATACATTTTGTCTTTTAATTTAAAAAGAAAATATCATAGCATTTATGTGTAGTGGTAGGATATTATTATATCAAACAAATTATAAATAATCACACATCCAAAAAAGTCAATCTAAGAGGAGTTGCTTCAAGCAGATAAAATAAAAGTCCATGAAATTATTATGAAAAATTGTTTCCTTGGTGAACTTACCTAAGATTAATTATATTTTATATTTATATTTTCATTTAGATGAGTCAATAATTTGAAAAATAATACAAATCAGTACAGTACACTGGCACATATCAATTATTTTCCTGGATTAAGAGCAAACCTCTGATCAAATTAATAACCCCCACATTTTTTCCAAGATAGTTAACTAGAAGCATTTCCAGCATGCTTCATCAATTGTACTTACATAAAGAAACACTGGACTGAAACAGGACTCTAGGGCAAATAGGCCTAACAGACATTTACAGAACGTTCTACCCCCAAACTACTGAGTGTACATTCTGCTCATCACCACAGGGAACATTCTCTAAGAATGATCACATCTTAGGCCACAAAACATATCTCAACAAATTCAAAAAATAGAAATTATACCATGTATATTCTCAGACCACATTGGAATATAATTAGAAATTAACTTCAACAGAAACACTTAATTCTACACAAAATCATGGCAATTAGACAAGCTACTGCTCAACAATTATTGGGTAAAGAAGGAAATTAATATGGAATTCAAAGATTCCTTGAAATAAGTAAAAATGGGGACACAAGTTATCAAAATCTATGGAATTCATCAAAGACAGTCCTAAGGGGAAAATTCATAGTCTTAAATGCCTACATCAAAAAGACAGAAAGATCACAAATCAACAATCTAATGAATTGTCTAAAAGAACTAGAAGTGGAGAAGCAAATCAAACTCAAAAACAGTAGGAGAAAAGAAACAACTAAAATAAGAGCAGAATTAAATGAAATTTAAAACAAAAAAAAATACAGAAAAATCAATGAAACAAAAAGGTGGTTCTTGGAAAAGACAAACAAATTGATAGGCTTCTCACTAGATTAATCAGAAATAGGAAAAAAAAAGGACGCAAATAAGCTCAATCAGAAATAAAACGGAGGTATTACAACTGATACCACAGAAATACAAAATATCATCTATAAACTCGAAAAGGAAACACACAGCCTCCCAAGGCTCAATAAGGAAGAAATAGATCTCTTGAACAGATGAATAATGAACAGTGAAAGTGAAACAGCAATAAAAAATCTTCCAAGAAAAAAAATCCTGGACCAGATGACCAGACCTACAAAGAAGAATTGGTACTCATACTGTAGAAATTATTTCATAACATCAAGAATGAAGGAATCCTCCCCAACTAGTTCAACAAAACCAATGTTATCTTGATACCAAAGCCAAGAAAGGACACAATAAATAAAAAAAATTATAGACAATATCCCTTATGAGTATAAATGCAAAAATTTTCAACAAAATTCTAGCAAACAGAATTTAGCAGCATATCAAAAAAAAAAAAAAATCAAACACGACCAAGTGGGCTTCATGCCAATGATGTAAGGATGGTTTAACATATGCAAATCCACATATGTGATTCATCACATAAACAGAAGAAACAAAAAGAGAAAGATTATAGGATCATATCAATATATCCAGAAAAAGCATTCAAGAAAATTCTATACTCTTTCATGTTAAAAACTCTTAACAAAACAGGCATACATGAACTTGTCTCTATTGACAGGCAGAGATATTTACCACTGTACTGAGGACACCGGTGACATCAAAATTGTAAAGCCATATACTACAAATCCACAGTCAATATCATACTCAATAGGGAAAAATCGAAAGCATTTCCACAAAGAACTGTAACAAGACAAGGATGTCCACCATCACCACTTATATTCAACATAGTGTTGGAAGTCCTTCCAGAGCAATCAGGCAAGAGAAAAAAATCAAGGGTATCCAAATGGGGAAAGAGGAGGATAAATTATAGTTCTTTGCTGATGATGTGATTCTATATCTAGAAAACCCCAAAGATTCTACCAAGAGATTCCTGGAGTTGATAAACAAAGTCAGCTAAGTCTCAGTTTACAAAATAAATGTACACCAATCAGTAGCATTACTATACACCAACAGTCAAGCTGAGAATCATATCAAAGACTCATAATAGCCACAAAGAAAATAAAATACCTGGGAATATATTTAACAGAGGAGGTGAAAGATATCTACGAAGAGAACTATGAAACACTGACGAAGGAAATTGGAGATGATGTAAATGAATGGAAAAACATATCATGCTCATGGATTGACAGAATCAACATTGTTAAAATGTCCATACTAACCACAGTTATTTACAGATTCAATGCAATCGCCATCAAAATACCACTATCATTTTTCACAGAACTAGAAAAGATAATTCTATGCTTTGTTTGGAAAATGAAAAGGATCTGAATACTCAAAGAAATCTTAAGCAAAAGGAATAAATTGGGAGGCATCACTTTATCAGACTTTAAGCTATACTACAAGGCTATAGTAACCAAAAGAATATAGTACTGGCACAAAAATAGAGACATGGACCAATGGAACAGAACAGAGATCCTAGATATATAACCATCCACATATTGCCATCTGCTCTTTGGCAAACAGACAACAACATACACTGGAAAAAGAAGCCCTATTCAATAAATGGCTCTGGGGAAGTTGTATAACCACATGTAGAAGAATGAAACAGACCTTGTATAGCCAAAGCAATCTTAAGCAAAAAGAACAAATTTGGAGGCATCAGTCTACCAGGCTTCAACCTTTACTACAAGGCTATAGTAACCAAAACAGCATGGTACTGGCACAAGAACAGAGACAGACATTTGGAACAGGACTGAGAACCCAGATATAAAACTAGCCTCATACTGTCATCTAATCTTTGACAAAGCAGACAAAAACATACACTGGGGAAAAGAATCCTTATTCAATAAATGTTGCTGGGAAAATTGGATAGCCATATGTAGAAGACTGAAACAGGATGCACACCTTACAGCTCTCAGAAAAATCAACTCACAGTGGATGACAGACTTGAACCTAAGGCATTAAACTACAAGGATTCTAGTAGAAAATGTTAGAAAAACTCTTATAGACATTGGCCTAGGCAAAGATTTTATGAAGAAGACCCTAAAGGAAATCACAGCAATGACAAAAATAAATGAATGGGGCCTGATCAAATTAAAAAGCTTCTGCACAGCCAAGGAAATTATCATGAGAGTGAACAGACAACCTACAGAATCAGAAAAATATTCACATGCTACACATCCGATAAAGAGCTTATAACTAGAATCTATATAGAACTCAGGAAAATCACCAAGAAAAAAACAAACAACCCTATCAAAAACTGAGGAAAGGAAATGAAAAGAAACTTCTCAAACATATAAAAAAATTGTCAACATCTCTAATCATCAGGGAAATGCAAATCAAAACCACAATGTGATATCACTTATCTCCAGTGAGAATGGCCTTTATCAAAAAGTCCCGAAATAATAAATGTTGGCATGGATGCAGAAAGATAGGCGTGCTGGTGGGACTTCAAACTAGTACAACCTCTGTGAAAAGTAATATGGAGATACTTCAGAGAGCTATGAATAAAACTATCATTTGATCTAGCAATCCCATTACTGGGTATCTACCCAAAGGACCAAAAGACATTCTATAAAACAGACATCTACACTAGAATGTTTCTTGCAGCACAATTCACAATTGCAAAGATGTGGAATCAACCCAAGTGCCCATCAACACATAAGTAGATTAATAAAATGTGATATATGTATACCATGGAATTCTACTTAACCACAAAAAACAATGGTGATCTAGCACCTCTGGTATTATGCTGGATAGAGCTAGAGACCATTCTACTAAGTGAAGTATCACAAGAATGGAAAAACAAGCGCCACTTGTATTCACCATCAAATTGGTATTAACTGATCAACATTTAAGTGCACATGTAGTAATAACATTCATCTGGCGTTGGGCAGATGGGAGGCGGTAGGGAGGTTGGGTATATACACACCTAATGGGTGCAGTGCACACCATCTGGGGGATGGACACGCTTGAAGCTCTGACTCGGGTGGGGCAAAGACAATATATGTAACCTAAACATTTGTACCCCTGTAATATGCTGAAATAAATAAAAAGTAAAAAAAAAAAGAAATTTTTTTAAAAATAAATATCATATCAAGTATCTTCTCAGACCACAGTGGAATAAAAGTAGAAATAAATCTGAAGAGTAACTTCAGAAACTATATAAATACACAGAAATTAAGTAACATGCTCCCAAATGATCACTGGATCAATGAAGAATTTAAGATGGAAATTTAAAAATTTCAAAACAAATGAAAATGGATACACAACTTACCAAAACTTTTGAGGTACAATAAAAGCAGTTCTAAGAGGGAAGTTTATAGCATTAAATTTCAACATCAAAAAAGCAGAAAGATATAAATTAACAACTTAACATCACACTTCAAGAAACTTAAAAATCAAGAACTAACCAAATCCAAAGTTACTAGAAGAAAAAAACAACAAAGATCAGAGCAAAACTAAATGAAAGAGATACCAAAGACACCCACAAAGGATTAGCAAAATGGATTAGCAAAAAGGATTAAGTTGGTTCTTAGAAAAGATAAACAGAATTGATAAACTGCTAGCTAGATTAAACAAGAAGAGAGAAGATCCAAATAAGCAAAATTCAAAATAAAAAAGAAAACATAAAAGATACCAAGGGAACACAAAAGATCATTAGAGACTATTATGAATAACTAAATTGCCATAAGCCAGAAAATCTAGAGGAAATGAGTAAATTTCTGGAAATATACAACCTCCCAAGATTAAACCAGGAAGAAATAGAGAACCAAATCAAGAAGGTCATCCCGTTTACAATTGTACAAAATAAAATACCTAGGAATATATTTAATCAAGGAAATGAAAGATCTTTACAAGGAAAACTACAAAACACTGATGAAAGATATTGCAGATGACACAAACAAATGGAAAAACATCACACAGTCATGGATTGAAAGACTTACTGTTGGTAAATTGACCATACTTCCCAAAGCATATACAGATTCAATACAGATTCTTGGTACTTTATCAAAGTACCAAGAACATTTTACATGGAATTAGGAAGAAAAAAAAAAAACCTTAAAATTCATATGGAACCAAAATATCACCCAAATAGTCAAAGCAATCTTAAGGAAAAAACAAAGAAACAAATAAACAAAAAACACAGCTAGAAGCATCATATTACATAACTTCAAATTATATTATAAGACTATAGTAACCAAAACATCCTGGTACTGGTATAAAAATAGACACATTGATTAATGGAATGGAAAACTTAGAAATACAGCCACATACTTAAAGTCAACTGATCTTCAACAAACTTGAAAAAACATCCACTAGGGAAAGGACATTCTTTTCAATAAATGGTGCTGGGAAAATTGGATTGCCATATGCAGAACTCTCACCATATACAAAAATCAACTCAGGATGGATTAAGGACTTACATGTAAAAGTAGAAATTATAAAAATACCAGAAGAAGACCTAGAGAAAACTCCTCCAGACATTGGTCTAGGCAAAAAATTCATTACTAAAATCTTGAAAACATGAGCAACAAAAATAAAAATAGACAAATGGGATTATATTAAACTAAAAAGCTTACGTATGGCAAAAAAAAAAAATAATAATCAACAGAGTGAACATACAACCTGAAGATGAGAGAAAATATTTGTAAACTATGTATCCGACAGAAAACTAATATCCAGAATTTACCAGGAACTCAACCAACTCAACCAGAAAAATACATAAATAATACTATTTAAATTGTGTGAAGAACATGAATAGACAATTTTGAAAAGAAGATATACAAGTGGCTAACAAGTATACGAAAAATTGCTCAAGATCACTAATCATCAAATAAATTCAAATTAAAGCCACAATGACATATTATCTTATACCAGTGAGAATGGCTATTATTAAAAAGACAAAAAAAAAAACTGTTGGAGGGGATGCAGAGAGAAGGAAACGCATATACATTGTTGATGGGAATGTAAATTTGTACAACTTCTATGAAAAACCGTGTGAAGATTTCTCAAGGGAATCCTGTTTTGAAGTTTATAACACTTCATACATAGACACACATATTGTGTAATTCTTCTTGTATTTGTGAATAATTAATATTCCTAAATATCTATAAATATTTAAAATTTAAATCTAAAAAAAAATAAAAATTCAAAAAATAGAGCTCTGGAAATGATTTTTGGCCTAACTACCAGGTCTGTGAAACCAGCGAAGTAACACAATGTTAAAACTGAGTGACTAGATTGCCTCTGCCCTTTTAAAGTAAAGGTTACATTTGCAGTCAATGTCCCATAGTATTTTTATAAACTGTAGTCATTAAATTGTTTGCTTCCAAAACACAAGGACCTTTTATAAACAATAAATGGTTTGTTTTCAAAATACGACGTTTATTTTTGAGGTAAAAGTTTATGTTCCATGAAGTCTCTGAGCCTCAGAATGTTTTCAGCTTTGAGAAATTCTTGTTCAAGCCCCAAAGTAGCAGCTATAAGCATTGAAACACCCTCCTGGGTGTGACATTCCCAGCTTGATGACTTGATGGCTTAATTTTCTTATATGGTACTCTTCAAAGTGATTTTGTAGCTTTCGGTAGGAAACTGAAACCAGAGTTACTGAGCCACAAATAAGTGAAATTTACTCTTATGAACACTGAAAATTGCTATCATCATTTTCAGGGTGAAAAAAAAAATTAACCACTGACATCAAGTCAAAACTTGAAATGTAAAAGTTTTACTCTGTGATATTTTTTAAAGCCAATGACTAAAACAAATAGCTCGTAGAAAGAACTACTAGAAAATGGTTTAATTAAGGTCATGTTGACTCTCTATTAACAATTAAAATAATCTGCTTAATGTGAATGGAGACTTCCTAGAATAACATGCTCATTGCTTTCATTTCTTAAAAGACAATTGTTGATTACTACATTCAAACAGTATCCACTCAGTGACATCCAGTGGCATTCATTCAAAATCACACTGGAACATCCAGGATGACACTGAAAGTAGGAATTGCAAAGGAGCTTTGAAGAAAAATACTCATAGTTAAAGTAATTGTTGCTAATTAAAGAGCAAAATTGAGAATAGAGCCCATTCAGTCTTCTACTTTAGGTATTAACAGGCTTTATTAGTTGAAATAGCAATTGCTTGGAAAAGTATCATGATATTGCTTTTGTAAATCAGCAGGGCCTGCAACAATCAAAAAGCTGGAACCCTATGTCTATCTACCACTTGGGCACTCTTCTATGAATTGGGGCAATGGGGAGAGCGTTGCTGCCTCTGTCCTCACTGTACCTTCACAAATGTGGATGTTCATGCAGAGACTCCAAATTGCAGGCAATGACTTGTTGACAGAGAGTGTTGGTTGTGACATACTGTATCCTGTAAGCTCTACACTGGAATAACAAGTTTTGGGTGACACAGACTGAAAGAAGACTGAAGATTTACCATATACCATAGATTATTTAACTGCATCGAATGGTTAACTGGTTAACTGGTTCCTAGAGAACCGGAAGTTATTCCTCAGGAAATCTAAGGTGATTTGATGAAAACCTCCTGAAAATGGAGTGAACTGTACCTAAGAGCCTACTCCATCAAGGCGACCTTTAGAAGAAAGTTGCTCACTATGCAATTAGAGAGCAAAAGTAATTACATGCTGACAAGTATTATATAGATATAAAATTTCCAGGATGAAAAAGAAAACATAAAGTATTAGTCAATGGGATGGGGGTACTTCTTTTTACACAAAATAATTTAGAACTGCAGATGCCAATAATTTGGAGGCTAACAACAATGAAAAGAATGTTTATCAGCATGAAAGCTGTCCTTAGAGCAATATACACATATTAATGAATATTGCTATCACCAATAAGAAAATTGAAAAATAATGAATATGAAAATCTAGGAAGAGATAAGTCAAAAACCCTAAAGAAAACAAAGGAATGAATTACATTAAAGTAAATTATTTAGAGATTAGAAAAATTTAATTGATAAATTCAAGTAGTTTTTCTTTAAAGAGATTGATCATAAATAAAATAAAATAAATGTTTTCACCAAATATTATCAAGATAAAAAATAATATTAAACTTAAATATGACATTAGAAATTAGGAATAAATTTAAAATCTGATTTAGAAAAAGTGTAGTATACCCTGCTGGCAAGGCTTTTAGAAAATAAGCAATCTCATAATTGCTGGCAGGAAAGAAAATGATACAACCTCTAGGAGCGGAATTTGGCAATGACTAGACAAATCACATAAGCAATTATACTTTGATTAGTGATTTCACTTTTAATAATCCATCCCAACTACACACTGGTTAAAACTTAAAAACCAAGACAGATATACTATTTGTTATAGTAAAAGACTGGAAGCAAGCCAAATTTCCATCAATAAGAGTCTGATTGAGTAAAGTCTGATACAGGAACTAAATGACATGCTATGTAGCTGTCCAAAGAATGAGGTGTATATCTGTGTATGTTGCTGGAATGAGCTTTAAGATATATTTAAATGAAAAACACAAGATGGGTAGTTTATGTAATTATAAAACAAAATTATATTGAGAAAAATGTCTAAATATCAAAAGTCAAAGTAAAAAGAAAAAAATAAGTTAATTATTCATCTAGTTGGTAGAATAATGAACTACTCCAAGTAACTTTAAAGACAAGCATTAAGTCCAAAAACAATAGATGATGGTGTGAATACAGAGAAAAAGGAACACTTATATGCTATTGGTGGGACTGCCAATTAGTAAAACATCTCTGGAAAACAGTATGGAGATTCCTCAAAGAACCAAAAGTAAACCTACTATTCAATCCAACAATCCCACTACTGGGTATTTACCCAAAGGAAAAGAAGTAATTTTATCAAAAAGACACCTACACTCAAATGTTTATTGCAACACAATTTACAGTTGCAAAGATGTGAAATCAGTACAAGTGCCCATCAATTCATGACTGGATTAATAAAATGTGGTAAATGTATACCATGGGGTACTACTAAGGCATAAAAAGATGAATTAATACCTTTTGCAACAATCTGGATGGAACTGGAAACCATTCTCCTTAATGAAGTATCTCAGGAATGGAAAAACAAACAGCATATGCACTCACTATTAAATTGGAACTATCTGATGAGCATACATGTGTACAGAGGAAGGTAAAACTCAGTGGAAAATAACCGGGGGCGGGGGTTGGCAGGGGAGAGGGGCATTGTGGGGGAGGAGAGAGAGGAATAAAGCAAGCTAATGGGTACTATGAACACTATTTGGGTGAAGGACACACTTATGGCCAGGACTCCGGACTCAAGCATTACAAAAATGATCCATGTAATCTAAAATATTTGTACCCCCTTAATATTTTGAGATAAAAAAAGAAAAAGAAAAAAGAAAAGAAAGAATTTTGTTTATATGTTCTTGCAGGATATTCCAAGGACAAAAAGAGCAGGGAAAACAAAACAAAACAAAAAACACTATGCCACGTTTTGTTGGCAAAATTTATTATTTTGAGACTGTTATGTGGAATATATTTGATTTATAACTATCAGTATGAGTTCATGGTATATTTTATCTTTGAAAAATTATTTACAACCTTGCCTAGTGAAAAGGTCTGGAACCAGTGGCCATCCTAGTAGTAATGAGCACCCATAATGCCCAGACAGAAGCTTCTAAATACCATTTCCACTGAAAATAAACAGGCCACCTAGAAAAATGTGCAAGATAAGACTGGAAAGTGTAGAGGTTCAATGATCTTTAAAATTGGGATAATAAAAGTGCCTTTCTCTTAGAATTATGAGAATTAATTGAGTAAAATACTCCCAACATGTAAAATACTTACAAAAGTGTCTAGCCCTGGGTGAAATAGACGTTCTTTAATAAATTTATAGAAAAAGAACTGGAAAGATAGAAATTAAGTTGCCCTAGTTAAGATTATATTTAATATTTTTATTTTAGTTATCTATTGTTTTCTAAATGGTCTACAGAAAATAAAAATTATGTGAATGTTAATGAAAAAAATTGAAAGAACAAAATTGAATGTCACAAGAATATGGGAATTTTAAGTTTTTTCTGTATGTTTGCACGATAAAAGTGATGTGAAAGAGTGGTTTGAAATCAAAATGGGTTTAAATTTCAGCTCAAACTTCTGGCTTGCAGAACGGTGTAGGCAGGTCACATACCTTGTTGAGAGTCATCAGTGTTTTTCACATGAATGAAAAATGTGTATCTTTAAATGGAAATCATATATCAACATCATGAAAATGTTGTCAAGAGTCAAATAAATATTCCAGGAAGAGTTCCTTGCACATGATATTACTTAAATAGAAAATGACCATTTTTAAATTATTCTTTAAATTTTAAATAATACTTTTGAATAATGATATAACTTGGAAAACAAAAAATATAATAATTCATTAAAACGATTTTTAACATTTGTGAACTTATGTTTTTGTGGTTTCCCCAATTCTATCAACGTAACTTTTTGAAGAGTGTTTTTTCTCTCCTGAGAAAATGAACTTGCAAAGCTAGTATAAAGGCCACATTTTCTGTTATTTCCTTTATCTTAACAATCACAGAGCTTATAAGAGAAGATAATAGAGGTAAAAGCAAATGTAGCAGTGAAATTGCTCCTTTTACCCTTCACAAAATGATCACTGACTTAAATGCTGTATATTTTTAAACATAAATTTTTGAGCGAACTGTCCTTGGAATATTTGGCTTTCCTCAAAGACATGTGTCCTCATCACATTTGCAAGATTTTCCTTTATAGTAGCTGCCATTTCAATATGTTATTATTCATTATGGACCAGTTTTGGTCCAGTTACGTGAAATAGCTAGTGTTGAGAATTTTCTGTTTGATGGCAGCAAATGGAAAATTAAACTGGAAAGGATCCATGGGCTGAACATTTCCTATTAGCATTTTCCCTCTTCTCTTTTTCCTAACACCTTGACATGTCTCATCCTTTCAGCTAAATGCAACTGCTAATATGGAGGGAAAGAAATGACTGAGCAATTTAATCTCAAAGGAAAAAAAAGCGCATTTATTGGTGCTAGTATAAGACTCAGAATTAAGAAAGGGTTAAACACACACGCTCACACACACACACACAGGTAGAGTATTTAACATGGAAGTTCATGTAATAATATGAACTTTTTAGCTCTAGAAGATAGTAAAATATATAAAAGAATAATTATACAAATTTGAATAAAATATATTATCATAATAAATCTCTAAGCAATGCAAGAACAGCTAGAAAACTTGCTGATCTGATTAAAAATCA
>CAUYSK010060003.1:0-24174 GCA_963575035.1 Avahi laniger
GTAAAAGAGAAGGCAGAATGCATGAGGATTCCTCAGCACAAGGAAGCTGGCATCCCTTGTTAGTCATGTGGATCCTTGCTGGGCGTCTGACCTGCTCTGTCTTGGGGCAGCTGAATCACATTAATTACATCATATGATAAAGAATCTCAACAACCAGGTTCAGTTACTCTGAGAATCCTCAGAACATTGAACAGAACCTGGCAACCTTACAAGCATGCCTCATTTATGATCAGTTCAGTAGGTTCTTCATGCAACCAGTGTGATCCAATTGGACGTCTCTGGGCCCGGAGGGGAGTTTGACAGTCCAGCTACTAAGGCCCCTCCTCCCGGTGAAACAGGCCACAGTTCCCCTTCCTGTTTCATTTCCTTTATTCTTTACAATATCACCCACAGCTTGTGAAAATATACCAGATGTTTCAATGGGTGGGGTAAAGAGAATTATAACATATAAAATATACACTTCAATATTAATTTGTTTTTTTTTTATAGTACAAGAGAAATTCACCAAAGAAGTTAAACCCATTGCAGAGGAGGCTTCACCTGTCGGACGTCTGTAGTTCTTAATCTTGAGTCATTCCCTTCGTGTCCACATCTTTCTGAAAATCCTTCTTCTAACTCTGTCCCAGAACTAGTAATGCAATTTCTTGAAAGCCCAACCCCTACCCATTGTTATGAGTCTTACCCCAATGTTCATGATCCCACTCCAGCAGTACTTACTGACTTCTACTAGTTTGTTTCAAATGTTCCTCTTTGCTTACTTTAGTGTCTATAAGCTACCTGTTTAACTGTACAAATCTCCTGTGGGAAAACATTCATTTTCAGAATCAGCATACTCTATATGGATGAGGAGAACCATATATTTCAAACTATGATAATTTGCAAGATTGCCTCTGCCTGCCTCACAATGGAATCAGTATTTTGCATTACCAGGCAGAGCACTATCAATTTCTTTTCTACATTTTCCCTTTCAATTCCTCCTCTTTATTGTATATAAAAATAAGCAACAGACTTAATAGTGAGTCATGCACTTTTCCATTGCCTCCTACTGGGTGTTTTGTATATATATAACCAAATTATCAGGCACCAGTGGCCAACATTTCAGTAGGAGAAGTCAGTGTGCATTAAGAAAAACCAAAAAACATTTTCTTTAACAATATTCCTTCAATTCTGCTCTATTAATAGAAAAACTGGATAGGAGATAATCTAAGATAATTCTCACCATATGAACCTAAATCGATGCTATCCTAATATGCCAATCAAGGTGAATTTTTCTCTATATAGCTTAGCTTTATTCCAAAAAAGAAATCCTGCCTTAATCAGCAACTCTCCTTAACTTTTGCTTTACGTACAGGAATGAGAAAAGGTTTAATTTTTAGTAAAGCCTCTTCTAAAAATGGTTGAAATTTAGTGTTCTAACATAAGGGAGATAATGATTTTTAGTGAATGTTTTGCAGTGATATAGGCTCTCTTCTCATGCTTTCTCCATAGAAATCAGAAAAGAACCAAAAGTTGTTTCGTTTGGAGGCAGATCAAATAAGAAATAGAAATTGAATATCTGCTATGCACATAATAAGCTATATATCCTTTTAAAGTACGGGCACTAGTGTATTTTCACACTAGGACGTGAAACTAAAAGCAATACTATTTAAAGCATAGGTTTTTGAAAGCTGCTAATGAAAGATATTCAAGATTCTTCTAGAAGTTCTGAAGCTTCTCACTTATTTTCATGTATAAAGTTTGTCCTTTAAATATTTTATTTGGGGCTTGTTTCACACCTTTGTTTTCCAGGCTAGAGATCGGGGAGTTCAATAAAAGGGTCACGCAAATTCGGCAGCTGAGTCACAGAATCACAAAAGTCTCTGGGGCTAAGCTTCTACTCGTGGCCACAAAGAATTGCAGTCTGATGGGAAAGCTTCTTGTACGCCTCTGCTGAGACAATTTTTGGTATGGCAATTTTATTGCAAATATAAGATATAGAAATAATGGAAAAAAGAAGAGGGTGAAAAAAAATACCAGAATTGGGAAAACCTACCCTCTGGGCTTATTGATGTGTTTGTACAGGTCACAAGTTAACTTCAGGAATTTTAGGGGAATGAAAGCCAGAATTCTTTGGCACTGGATTAGGGTAACTGTCAAATGAGGGTCAGGAGCTTCACACATAGCCAGCAGCCTCTCCAGCGTGCTTTGGTGCAGTATATGCAGCTGGAGCATCATGGTGATCAGGTATTCCAGTGGCTGACCACTGGCAACAAGCTGGTGGCCCTGTGTCATTGTGCACAAGAGGATCTTGGGGCAGCATAGGCAAGGAGAGAAGAAAACATGGAGAGCAGGACGCCGAAAATGAACAGCCTGTCTCTGCCCCGAGGGTAAAGCAATCATTGAAGACAAACTCATGTCAAACAGAGAGACATTTTTCAAGAAAAAAAAAATACACATGGGTGTGAAGTCCAAAGCAACAAACAATAGTCCCAAATATAATGTTTCCCAAGAGGGTACAGTACATATTTTAATGATTAAAAAGATAAGATCAGAATAATAAAATATAGTTACTAGCTCTTAGCCACTCACAGTAGAACAAACTAGATATTACTGTGCGATTTCTTGTTTCAAAGAAGAGTCAATACAGGATATTGATGACAGGAAAGTTTTGATTAATATAAAGATCTTTCTAAATAAACAGCCTGTGGAGATGGGCCATGGAGACCTGTGTGTGAGCAATGTAATGAGATGGTATTATGAAAAGGTGGTACCAGTCAGCATGGAGAGGCGGCTGGACACAGGCCAGAGTAGAATTCCTTTTAAGGAATTCTGGAATTCAGACTAGAATTCCTTTTAAGAGACTTTCAGCCTGTGATCAGGCTGTGGGATGGGATGGTGGCAAAGGAGGAAGAGTGGATGATAATAGGAAAAAAAAACATTTAAGAAATAGAGTAGTGGAACTTAATGGAGGATCTGCAGAGTGGGAGTATGAAGAGGTAAAGTGCTCTTAGGTTCTGACTTGGGCGTCTGAGTGTGTTGCAAAGTCATTACTGTAAAGATGGAAGAGAAGAGGAGAGATGCTAATTTCTCCTGGGTAGTATCTTAACCTGGGTCTCATCCAAACGCTGTGATAATGATAGAGTATTACTCTCTTTGCAGTGTATTCACCACGAAACTTAGCTTGGCAGGCACTTGGAGAAGATTTTGGTAGTTCTTTGTATATATTAGGCTGAGGCTAGCAAGAAATTTAAACAAAAGTTATCAACTCTGATTTCATCAATCCATCCATTCATTTGAAAGCAGCTTGGGCTGTGTGAAGTATCCTAACAACCCGATAATAGAATAATGTAACAATGTATACTGAGGGAGCCTAATCAATCACCTTTCTGGCCACTTCCTCATCTCTGAGTACTAAAAATTGATGAATAAACATAAGGATCCAGCTGAAGATCAAAATAAAATGTTAGTTTTATTGATGGTAAAGCTGGATTAAGAATGCAAGAGAATATCCTCTTTCTCTCTCTTCCCCTAAAACCTTGGAACCAGCAGCATCTTCACTTGCCCTCCCCCTCTGCTGGGGAGAAGGCAGGACACTGACTACTTCAGCCAGCTTGTTGCCAGGCAACTAGGGAGAGCTGCCTGAATCATCCAGCAGTCTATCCTAATGGGCTCTCTTTAGAACACAGAATAAATTAATTTAATATCAAGGGTGCACTTCACTCTCGGCCAAAATGCATTCTCTAACCTATTTCTCACCACAAACATTCTCAGCCAAAAAGCATTTCCTAATCCATTTCTCACCCCAAATTATGTCTAGTCATGATATTCAGTGCAGCTCAACAGAAGAAGCTGTAAAATGAACACTCACAACAGTGTTAAAATAAGCAAAATAATATAATGCCAACAAAATTAAACTGCATATGAATATCAACTCTGAATATGAATTTTTCTTCTTATTAAATTTTCAGAAAGACATTAAAATACAAATATGAAATATGCTTTGTTGTTTATGAAAGTCCAAAGAATTAAAAGTCCAAAATTCCTCCTCCAAAATTTCATTTTGTCTTATTGTAAGGACAAGTGCCTTATTCGATGGTCATAGTTGCTTCTTTTATGGCTAATGTCTAAGTTCTCTCCTGATGAAGTAGGCTTCTTCAGTACTTCCAAATTTGAATGGCTCCAACATGAAATCTCTTAATTAATTTCCACTTTCCCAAGTGCAAATGTAAAACTTTCACAATACCAGCCCAGTACTTAAAAAATTAAGAACAAAAACAAATTCCTAGCCATACAGTAACATTCCAAGCAAAATAATATTTTGAGGATCCAGTACATGATATAATATCAACCCAATTGCTATTGCAAAAATCCTGTGAGAGAACTAGTGCTTCTGGGAGGTAGGAGTGTAGACAGAGACAATGTGAGAGAAAGGAGAAAATCTTGATATCAGCTCTGTCAGGATGCTAGTCGGTCTGTGCAGGTTGCCTAGAGCCCATACACTGAGTCTGGATTTAGAATTCAATTGTGAGTAATATCTTACGGAGATGTTCATGTGGCTTTAGGCTGCTACATTCAAGGAAAGAATTCACCTGTAGATATATCTTTTTATCTTTGGTAGACAAATTTCTGAAATTCCCATTGTTTGAAATATTCAGAAATTTACAGTGGTGACATCACAGTCTCCAGGTTCTACTCAAGGCTCCCTTCCTCCTTTGATGTAAGTTTCATAAAGGTAGGGCCCATGTTCATTTTATTCACTTCTATAGTCCCAGATCCTAGCTATAGGTCAATAAATACGTGCTGAATAATAACACACAGCCCAGTATATCCTAAACCTATTAATTTTCATTCTTTTTGAGCCTTGTGTTTGTCACACCAATTATATATACAGTACAGTCATTCTAACTCATCTTATAATCTGGATATCTCACATTTATAACTCTGCAAGCAATGTTTACAGCTTTGCACTTTCTCCAATTAAAATCTCCTTCATTCCACAGAGGTGATTTGCTCTGTATTTGATTGTATCAAATACTACTCAGTGTCCATACTCTACAAATATTTCAAAACTGTTTAGAGGTTTGCCATGTAACTGTTTCTTGACTGTTTAAGTGAGTTTTAGACAAAGTTACTTCATATCATGTGCTCACAGGTGATAGTTTAGGGAAGACTATGAAGATTTAATATTAAGATTTTAATGGGAAGAGCCACTATGTTGCAGAAGTGTTCTGGTACCAGGCCATTTGACTTCAAGACTTTTGGCTAGCACAGAGTACAGGACAAGTATGTTTTGTAGAAAATATGAAATTCCATGCTAACATTTGTTGTTTTGGAACTTTTTGATAAAAGCTGTTCTCACTAGAATTACATAATATCTCATTGAGGTTTTCATTTGCATTTCCATGATGATTAGGGATGTTGACCATTTTTTCATAAGTTTCGTGGCTACTAGTCTATTTTCTTTTTAAAACTTTCTGTTCATATCCTTTGCCCAATTTTTAATGGGGTTGCTCGATTTTTTTCTTGCTGATTTTCCTGAGTTCTATATACATTCTAGTTAACAGCCCTTTATTGGATATATAGCATACAAATATTTTCTCCCATTCTGTAAGTTGTCTATTTGCTCTAGCGATAGTTTCTTTGGCTGTCTAGAAGCTTTTTAATTTGATCAGGTCCCATGTATTTATTTTTGTTGTTGCTGTGATTGCTTTTGGAGTCTTCTTCGTAAATTCTTTGCCTAGGGTGATGTCTGTAAGAGTTTTTCCAACATTTTCTTCTAGAATTCTTATGGTTTCATGCCTTAGGTTTAAGAACGTTATCCATTATGAGTTGATTTTTGTGAAAGGAGAGAGGTGAGAGGTGCGCATCTTGTTTCAGTCTTCTACATGTGGCTATCCAATTTTCCCAGCACCATTCACTGAATAGGGATTTTTTTCCCCAATGTATGTATTTGTCTGCTTTGTCAAAGATCAGATGACAATATGAGGATGGTTTTATATCAAGGTTTTAAGTCCTGTTCCATTGGTCTATGTCTCTGTTCTTGTGTTGGTACCATGCTGTTTGGTTTACTATAGCCTTGTAGTATGGCTTGAAGTCTGGTAAATTGATTCCTCCCAAATTTGTTCTTTTTGCTTAAGGTTGCTTTAGCTATACAGGATCTTCTCTGATTCCAGACAAAGTGTAGAGTTATTTTTTCTAGATGTATGAAAAATGATGTTGGTATTTTAATAGGAATTGCATTGAGTCTGTAGATCACTTTGGATAGTATAGACATTTTAAGAATATTGATTCTGCCGATCCATGAGCATGATATGATTTTCCATCCACATCTAACAGATGCATTTTACATCCTCTGTTATTTCCTTCCTCAATATTGTGTAGTTCTCTCTGTAGAGTTCTTTCATCAAAAAGTTCCAGCACAACAAATATTGACATGGATGTGGAGAGATAGGAACACTCATACACTGTTGGTGGGACTGCAAACTAGTACAACCTCTATGGAAAGTAGTATGGAGAGAGCTCAAAGAACTAAAAATAGAACTTCCATTTGATCCAGCAATCCCATGGGTATCTACCCAAAGGAAAAATAGACATTCTGTAAAAAAAAATACATCTGCACTCAAATGTTTATAGCAGCACAATTCACAACTGTGAAGATGTGGAAACAACCCAGGTGCCCATCAATACACAAGTCAATTAATAAAATGTGGTATATGTACTCCATGGAGTACTATTTGGCCATAAAAAAATATTAACTACCTATTGTATTATCCTGTATGGAGCTGGAGCCCATTCTTCTAAGTGAAGTGTCACAAGAATGGAAAAACAAATAACACATGTACTCACCATTAAATTGGTACTAATTGATCAACACTAATGTGCACATATGGGAAGTAGCATTCATAGGGTATCAGATAGGTGGGAGAGGGAGGAGAGGATGGGTGAATCCACATCTAGCAGATGCAGTGCACACTGTCTGGGGGATGGGCATGCTTGTCAGGTAGTACAAAGGCAATTTATGTAACCAAAACATTTGCGTCCCCATAATACTCTGAAATTAAAAATAAAATAAAATAAAATATGAAATTCCAAAACAGCATTGAGTGTTGTATGGATTGTGCTCTATCCTATAATATTGTGCTGAGATTAATGTGGCATATCTTCCCTGGGGTAAGGTAGTTGGTAGTATATATTGTTAAGCTAAATAAATGACTGAGACAAAGATCTCAATCAATGAAGGTTTACTAAGACAAGATTTTGAGGATGCTCCCAGGAAAAACACTAACTGCAGACAAGCTGTGGCTGTTTTTCTGAAGGAGAGGTTGGAACCTTTAGTGTTTTAATGGTGTACAGAAAGAAGAAAAAAGTGGGGCAGTGGTTAGGGTGTGGTGGGGATTGAGGTGGTGCGATTGATGAGGAAGTGGTTACATTCTTGTGAGGTCTAAGAAATCTACGTTTGACATAAAATAAGGGAGTGAAGGAAACATCAGTTACATAGATGTCCACGAGTAGGTGAAAGAATGTCTGATTCTGCCTTATCTCCTGTTCTGTTACCTGTAGGATAAACTCGTAATTCATTATTAATATAGAATTGAACAGGCTTTAGCTTTAGGTGCTAGACATAGGTATACTTTGCATGTTCTTGCTTATGGAAGGTTAGCAAGAAATTTCCTTAATGAATGATGTGTGGGACCTGTTCTTCACAGGTGCCTGAGGCTTTTACCTTCTCTTTTGCATAAGGAGGTGAGGAGGTAGATCTGAGACTTTGATTTTCTTTTTGCAATATGTATAGGAATTGTTGAGCTTTGTATTCTAATGTACAGTCTGAGGGGAGTTTACAATGTTTTCAGAGACTCTGATGTAAATTTATTCATTTCTATATTATCATGAACAGCCTTGTGTTCAACTGTGAGATTTAGGTCCAGGGAACTTGCATCTTCAGTCTCGAAAAATGTTTCTGGTCTCTCTGTAATATATTCTGATTGTGTCACTTCTCTTCTATATTCTTAAAACAAATAATCTTGTTATTTGTTTGACTGATGTACTTGCCTAGTATTTCATATCTAATATTTTCAACAGTTACCGAAAGTTTGGTACTTGCCCTTGCTGCAAAACGAACGAAGGCAGACAAGTGGTTTGAGGAGAAGGAAAGAGAAGTTTATTAATTTGCCAGCAAATGAGGAGGATGATAGACTCTTGTCTTAAAGTACCAACATCCTCCCTATAAGCAGGATTACAGAGCTTTTAAATGGAGTTTTCAGCTTTGGGCTATGGTGAAGAGAATCTCATGATCTCTGCCTAGACAATTTCATTGAGCCATCTCTTGTGGTACAAAGAATGAAGGACACTCCCTTGCCCCTCTGATTACTGGCCTTGGGCAGGGATGCAGGTTTTAATTCCCAAAACCAATGAATGTGTGTGTGGGGGGGGGTGGGTGTTTAAAGTAACAACTCATAAAACATTCTGCCTTTTTCAGGCCACTCCTTCTGTTATATAACTAGCTGGCAACAAGGGAGTGAAAGAGGAATTTTTTTTATTTGTTGGCTAACTGAACAAAGATTTCATGCTAAGAAACAAACATTTCTTTTTGTTCCATTATAATCTCCCATTTCCCTTTCTTTCCTCTATCCAAACTCTCATTTCTCCAACCAGATAAGTGGGTCTACATTATGAGACAGCCATATGAAATCACACAATTAGTATTTCAGAGTCGTGTGGGAACTTAAAAGTCATCTAGTCCCATGGAAGCATCTTCCTTTGATATTTTTTGTATCTCCTTTCCTGAAAAGGGACACTCCTTCCTTAATGAGAGACAATGTCCTAGTATGATCATTTTAGCCCATGATTTCAGCTGACAGAGCAACAAGATAGGTATCATATGCTTTATCCAGTTTGTTATAGAATATCATTTTGTTATAAATAAATAGGGGGAGAGGGAAAGACCATCCATATGGCAGAAAACCAATTAGTGCAGTAAGAATGGTTCACTTGGAAAATCATTATTTGACAATTATCATAACAATAGATTCAGGTAAGAATCACTCATAGATGCTAAAACTAACAGGTAAAAACTTCAGGAGAAATAGGATATTTACAGAATTGTGAAGTACTCCTCTCTCTCAAAAAATCATTATTAATTAAGAAGGCTCTCAGCCTGTAAACTGGACCCTTGGGTGAAAAGTGAAGCAATTGAGAGAGAGGAGAAAGACAGGACTAGATGAAATTACATTTTAATACAAATTAGAGGAAAATTGCTGTGAAAAATTCAAAAACATTTCTAAACCATTGTAACTTTACAAGAGTTTATATTATTTTGCAATATTGCCATCTGTTTCTGACAAGTGGTAAAATAATTAAAACAAAAGTGTGTGCACGTGCACATGTGTGTATTTGCATGTTCAAAGAACAAAAGAATGGAGGTTATGAAATACAGTTGCAGCATTTGCCTACCAAAAAAGGAAGAGCAGGAAAGGAAACATGGGTATTCAACGGTGGATTGATTGTTGTGTTTCCCAGTTAACAGAACATATAAAATTATAACAACCTTTCTATAACAGATAGTTATGACATTTTTTTAATGTTTATGTTAAAGAGCTAAGGGAAAATTAAGCTATTACTAATATTTACATTTTATTCTTTAATGTTGACATGTTTAATATTCCAATCCAATTGTTACTTATCTGAAAGGAACTTCAGTGACACTAAGTTTTTCTGAAATTGGATTAGTGTCTATTTTATTGGACTAGCTGGTTGCTTCTGAAGTACATTTACAGCATCTCACAGTAGAGATTCTTATATAACAAAGCACTGGCCACTGGCATGTACTGTTACTGGAGCCCAGTTAGTATTTTCTAATAGTTCACTGCACACTCA
This sequence comes from Avahi laniger, assembly GCA_963575035.1. Classification (NCBI taxonomy): domain Eukaryota; kingdom Metazoa; phylum Chordata; class Mammalia; order Primates; family Indriidae; genus Avahi; species Avahi laniger. The sequence goes on from CAUYSK010060003.1 coordinate 9,853, forward strand.
GGGTGATGGCTTATAATTTCCACCTGGAGAACTGATGTTCAATCACCTGTGTTGATAGATAAGAATTGAAGGTAAGAGAAGGAAGGTAATAATTATTTCATTATAGTGTGCTGTTTTATTCTAAAACACAGTTAACTTTTTTCTTTTTCTTCCTTCCTTCCTTCCATCCTTTTCTTCCTTCCTTCCTTCCTTCTTTCCTGTCTCCCTTCCTCCTTCCCTCTCTCTCTACCTCCTTCCTTCTTTCCCTTTCTCTCTTTCAGTCTCTCCCTGCCTCCACCCTTACCTTTCTCTCTCTCTCTCTCTCTTTCTTTCTTTCTATATATTATTTATCCTCTATTTCTTTCCCAAAAGGACTTAATGTGACTTACAAGAAAAATCATACATAATTGGTAGGTAAAATATAAAAATAAATAAAAAATAAAATCAGAAAAAAAGCAATGAGAATATGTTCATTATAAAATTTAACATCATTTCTATAAATAAAATTTACCTATTTATTTCCCTCAGCATTATGAAATTCAGAGATTAGAAGAAGCAAAATAATATGCATAGATGTTATATAGATCTTATTATGAGAAAGGAGGAAACATACACTTTCCCATATTTATTTATTTATTGTTGTTACCTGAATTTAAATGAAAATTTTAACATGGGCTTTCTATGACAGAGAAAGAGATAAATCAACAGTCCTTTTTTTTTCTCCAATCTTTTTTTTTTTTATAGCCTTTCAGGGGTCTAATAATGCAAGGGAATATCTAGATACCAAAGGGATCTGTATACCAGCAAAATCTTAAAACCACACAAGACTACATACTATAAAGATCTTACCTTCAACATTACTTAAATCATTTTGAGCTTTGTTATTGATTAGAAGAAAATTGGAGATTATATTCTGTAGGAAAATAGGATTTTTTGAATTTTTTTCTTTCATTCTCATTTCTTTCTAAATATAGATGAATGCACTTTTCATTCAGACTATGAAAAAGAAAATGTATTCTCTCAACTCTTTCAAAGTTTAGAGAGCTAAGAAAATGTTGGGGGATGTGGTGGAGGGGCTAGAGATGTTGGAAGAGAATCCACACAGCATAAGATCCAGTGCAATGTCTGTCAAGTGACTCTATGAATGATATTCATTCTAAAGCCTGGGGCATATAAAAACAGACATATTTTAGAACAGCAAAGTTAAGCGGTAGATTGAGTTGAAGTACATTCCATTTCAACATGTCTTGGAAGCTGCAGATAAGAATTTTTCCTAGGAAATGGAGAATCAAACTTTTTCCAGCAAAGATTTAAATTTTCTCATTTATTTTCTAGAGCAAAGTTTCTCTTGGAAAACACATTCCTCAGGGCTGATTTTACATCCTTATTCCTCAGGCTATAGATCAGTGGGTTCAACGTTGGGGTTACAAGATTATTCAATATCTGAATTATAGCACCAAGCAAGGGGCTGGGATTGGGTTGTAGATAGATGATGATTACTGGCCCATAAGCACAAAGAACGGCAGTGATGTGAGCACTGCAGGTGGAGAAGGCTCGTTGCCTGCCCTCTGCTGAGCGAATTTTTGATATAGAGATCCCAATGCAAGTGTAGGAAACAAGGACGAGAAACAAGCAAATGAGAGACAAAAGACCAACATTTGTTAAACTTACCCTCTGCGCTAAAGACGTGTCCTCACAGGCTAGAGGTAACACTGCAGGGATATCACAGAAGTAATAGCCCACCTTGTTAGAGCCACAATAGGGTAACTGGAAGGTGAGGGAGGTTAGGACAATGGCGTGGACACAGCCACCCATCCAGGTCCCTGTGGCCAAGATAGAGCACACCCTGTGGTTCATGATGACTGTGTATCTCAAAGGAAAACATATGACAACGAAGCGGTCGCAGGCCATCACCGTGTAGAGGAAACACTCAGTACAGCCCAGGAAATGGTAGAAGAAGAGCTGGGACATGCAGCCTGCGTACGAGATGGTGCGGCTGTTGCCCGAAAGGTAGAACAGCATCTTAGGAGCAGTTGTCGAAGAGAAACCCAGATCAAAGATGGAGAGGTTTCCCAAGAAGAAATACATAGGCACGTGAAGCCGAGAGGAGGAGATGATAGTTGTAAGGATGAGCGCATTTCCCAAGAGTGTGCACAAATACAGCGAGGAGAACAGGAACAAAAGGGCCATCTCCAAGCCCTCTGTCTCAGGGATTCCCAGCAGGATGAACTCAGTCACCATTGTGTGATTTCTCATTTTTATGGGAGAATCAATTCTTGGGTGTCTGTGAAAAGAAATGTGTGGTTAAATTTACGATGTATGTAAATTAGCTGTATTTAGATCAGTGAAATGAGAAAACAGCAAAAGATCTGGATATTTATACAGCGGTGCTCCCTGGTAGAATTGTCTTGATCTGTCTGCTTCTTCCTGCACTGGATCTTTCTGCAGTGCAAGTTCTAATTGCAAACGCCCCTCGTTAATAATCTCACCAAGTAGCCTCACACAACTAGTCTCCTATCTTCCATTCTTCGAATACTCTATTAAATTGCATTGATTCCAGATGCTACTTTGTGATTCTAAAGGGACGGACATAAATACTTAATGTCTGCATAACAAACAAGGTCTCTTCCAAACTTCTCATATTCATCTAAGACAAGTTGGTTACATCGACTCTCCAGAATTCATTTATGATTATGTTAAACACACATATGAAATATAAAGCATCCCCCATTGTCTTCTTGGGTATGAGGCTCAACAGTGAGAAATCAGCCAAAAGAAGGGACTTGGATAGTTCTTAATGAACAGAAAATGACTGGGTCCTTATCCTTTGGAGTCACCAAATCTTAGTACACACGAATAACTAGCAGCCTCGGTGCAGTCTCCAAAGTCTGTAACTGTCTGACCAGACCCAAGTTAAGGAACACCTCAATTTTGTGGCAGTAGAAGGTACAGAGGTAGGAGTAGTAAAGGCTTCTTTCCAAGATTTGTATTTTTTAAAAGTCTGATACATTTTTCTACTTGTTTTAACTTTTCCAACAGAATGAGATCTTTACAGTGAGATCAACCCATGTATTCTAGTACCTAAGACCCTATCTCTGTCTCTATTTATTTATGTATCCATTGATTTGTCTCTAAACTACCTATTTTTTTTTCCTGGTGATTGTGAGGGGAGGAAGAGAGTGAGAGTCCAGACAAAAAGTGAAGGGCAACATTCGAGCACTTACCTGGCAAACAAGGAACATAACTGGCTGGTGCTAGTGAGTGTTGTCTTCCCTTCCTTCCCCAGCAGAAGGAAGGAGCTTCCCCTACCTGAATTCCCATCAGCCTGCAGTCTGCATGTAGGTATCCTGAATTCTTCTTTTTTTCGGTTACTTTCAAATAGAATGTCACAAATTTAAATGAGCTTTAGCTCCCTTACAGTAATTTCCTGTCTCACTCCAGGAACTGCAATAATTCTCAGACACAGGAGATTTTAACAAACTTTGGTCTTCCTTTGGGTATTAATACCCCAAGTTAAGAACCCTATTGAGCAAGGGAGCAATTAACTATTATACTTGGTATAATTGGACCTTAGAAATAAATAAGAGAGAGAGAGAGAATCTGATTATTATAATTTCCTTTGTAAAAATATTTCAGTGAAATAACAATTTAAAAAATTCATTTGACACATACATCACACATATTTATGGTATATTTTTATATTTACTGATTTTTCCTGTGTATGTGTTGTTTTTATGAATAAATTAAACCTTATTTTACTACATGGTACCAATAAGATTGACTTATTGCAAGCAATAGTAACTGGGGTAACTCAGAGAATCAAAGAAACCGATGAAAAACTAGGCCCAAGAAGGGCAGGAACTGGGGCACCCCAGGGACATTAGCTGTAAGAATTTATGGAGCAGCGTCAGGGTCCCCGTCAGCTGCTTTGGCCTCAACTGTCTTTGTTTCTGTCTGCCTCAGCTCAAGATTCAAATCTGATTTCCGTGACTGATTCACATGTCTACCCCATGAGCAGGGACAGGATACAGTGGGATGGAGATGGGCAGTTCTCCAAAGAGTAGAGGAAGTGGGGAGAGGCTATTGCCAGAAGAAAGAGGGAAGAAATGTGCAGAGAGGCCAAAAATAATTTTAAGCTATCACTTGAAGTATGTGTCTTATACTACTTGGCATCTATTAAAGCTTCCAAGATAAATGCATTGAATACTCACCAATACTGGGGGAGTAGAATACCAAATTCTTCATTGAGTGCATTCACTTATTTATTTATGTATACATGAAATTTATTTATCTTAATAAATATTGAGTGCCATTTATATATCAGGCATTAATTATTTGCCAGGAGACACAGAAAGTTGGGGGCAGGAGGAGGTAAGTTAGACATAGTCCCTCTGCTTAAAAACCTTCTAATCTATCTGGAAGAAAAAGAATATTTTACAGTCTTATTTAAACCTCAAAACTCTGATGAAGTTTTCTACAGATTAGGAAAGTAAGGGTCAAAAAAGTCAAATAACTTGCCCCAAATCATGAAGTGTATCCTGGAAGGAATTGAGAGTTGGCTTCTTCTTTAGGACTTTTGGCCATAAAGTTTCTGTTAGGTTTACTTAGAGTGGGAACCCAAAAAGTATGTATAGGACAGAGTGCGGTTAATGGAAAACTTAGGCTTGTAAAACAATAGCCCAGGAGTCTGGGGAGTCCAGAGGTTGTAAATCTAACAGCAGTGCTGACATTCCTATCCCTCATTGATAAGGACAAAGCTACTACCCCCTCCCCTATCTCTGCAGATGTCGCTCACTCCCCCTGGAAAAACCCTGTATAATACGCAAGGCTTTCCCCTTCCTTGTGGTGGATGCTCTTTTGGCCTCCACCCATCTGCACCCAGATGCTCAAAATAAACAGCATTTTGCTACACATGAGGCTTCCTGTGTCTCCCTCTCAGCTTCAGATCTAACAGTTTTCAATTATGAAGTTTCAGTGTTTAGGGAATGTTTAGGTAGTTACACCATTCCAAATACATCTGGAATTTTTACGTAAAAAGTAAAGAAGGATTTTGTTGCACATCTAACTAATGCTAAAAGGATGCAAAAGTTAATTTTGCCATCTTATTTATCCTTGATTATCTTTAATGTTTTGAAGCATGAGGAAGCGTGACTTGAAAATATTTTGTACAAATATGATGATAAATAAACCTATAAATAGAAAGTAAAATCCCATTAAATTTATCTTGGTCTGGTAAAAATTTATTCAGGGAAGACAAATGTCATAAACTGTTTTAGATGTTCAACCAGAATGTTTTAAAATTAAGGAGGCATGTGCTCAATCAATGTGATGGTCACAGTGAAAACACTCATGTTCTACATTTTCAAGAGGTCAAATGTTCTCAGAAGCAATAGCTGTTATAGAATAGTTATATGATCACAATAGGGCATATTTTAATAAAATAACTCAAACATATTCTTGGTTTTGCTCATATTTCTTTTCCTTCAGAAAGTGTAAAGATGTTCCAGAATTATAATAAATAAGAAAAATGTAATTGCAAGTTGTATTTTATCAACATTTTTAAGCAAATGTTCAATGTTTGATTGGTTCTTTGTGCTAAATGTAGATTCTATATGTTTCTTGAGCATTTCAAGTATTTATATTTATATTTAGTAAAATTATACAGAAGTTATATTTATTTATTTTAACTGCCAAATGAAAATTGTACATTTTTATGGTGTGCCACATGTTCTGAAATATGTATACATTGTGGAATGGATAAATCATGCTAATTAACATGTATTACCTCACATACTTATTTTTTTTGTGAGAACACTTAAAATCCACTCTCCTAGCCGTTTTCAAGTATTCTATACATTATTAACTATAGTCACCATATTGTGCAGTAGATCTTTTGAACTTATTCATCCCGTGTAACTGAAATTTTGTATCTTTGACCAACATCTCCCCACCATCCCTTGTAACTATCATTCTATTCTTTCTCTTCTATGAGTTCAACTGTTTTAGCTTCCACATGCAAGTGAGATCATGTGGTATTTGTCTTTCTGTGCCTGGCATATTTGACTTAGCATAATGTCCTCTAGGTTCATCTATGTTGTCACAAGAGACAGGATTTCTTTCTTTTTAAAGACTGAATAGTATTCCATTGCATATATATACCACATTTTCCTCATCTATTCATCCGCTGATGGGCACCAAGTTTGTTTCCACGTCTTGGCTATTGTGAATTGTGCTGCAGTACACATGGGAGTGCAGATATCTCATAAACATACTGATTTCAAAGAAATATAACTTTTTAAATTTGTATTCATTTACATTTTACGCATCAAAATCATGTACTCAGGATTTTTATTTTCTTCATCAGATGAATGATCTATTAAGGAAGTTATCATGCAAAGAAACACTTTACCCTTTAGGAAATTTAATTTATTAAAGGCTATCGTATTCACGAAGGCTTGCAGTGCATACAGCCCTGTGCTCGGTAACAAAGATCATGCAGAAAACTAGGTGATGGTGACGGAGGGGGCATTGATCTAGGCTCTCTGTGCGGAACAGAGAAGGGTACGGAGTAAGGAGAACTAGTGGGGGAAGAAAGTCACTCCCCCTCTCTCTCCCATTTCAGCTCTCCCTCCTGTGACAGGTGGGTAAATCAGGTAGCTCCTGTGCTACAGGTTCTGTTGCCTCCAATTCAACCAAGAAAGAAGAGTCTCCACTTGGGTTCAGTTTAAGCCACATTTCCACTCACCTTACCAGAGAGCTCTGTGATGGGGAATGTGGAGATCTCACTGATCTTTTCACACCCCATTTGCTGGTGATTCCTGTTTTCATTCTCTGTAAGTCAGAACCTAGGAGCTGAGCAGAAGTCTTAGGCCCTAAAGCCATGTCAATAGTCGTTCCAATAGGAAATGGGAGAAATACCAGGAAAAAAAAGTAATAGAATTGCTAGCAGATGCTCCAGGGAGGTGATGATGAATTTGTAGTGTTGCAAAACTGCCTGGCTTGTGATTTCTCTCTGGAAAAGCCTAGCGGGCTGGTGCATGAGTGGAGCAGGTGGATGAGCTCACTGGAGACTGGGCAGGGAGATGTGATGGAGGGAAGGATCTGAGCAATTTGGAACTAATTGTAATAACGGTTAAGAAATCTGAACTCGGTAACTGAATAAAGCCAGGAAAGCTACCAAGAGAGGAGAGAAGATCGTGTGAATGAATGGGAGGTTTCAGTGAGGTAATTTTAACATTTATGAGGTCAAACACTTCTTAGCAGCTACCATGATGCGCCCAAACTGCCATGTCCTGATGAATAGAAATTAGCTGTGGTCTCTGCCCCAATAGCTTACTCTAGTAGAAGACAGACATTAATCAAATAATCATACCTACAAATTACAATTAGTTAATGTGGTAAGTGCTAGGAAGAGAAATTCAACAGATTGAAAAGTTATAACAGGAGAATATTTGTGTCCTACTCATATTCCTCTTTCATGTTACTGAGTATGTTTTTACATCATGATTTGCATGGCTGGGTGATGTTTCTTGAAGGTAGGGGATGACTTCCCTGAGGGGAATAAAAAAGGGTTATCCCAGTTGAGGTCTGAAGACTAAGGATGTAGGAAAGATAAAGACAAAAAAACTTTTTAGGCAGGGGTAATGGCTTGCACAAAGGCTCTGTTGGAAAGGATCCTAGAATATTTGAAAAACCTCAGGAAAGAGAGGAAAAACCTTGAGATTAAGCTTGAGAGGCAGAAAAGCAAACTATGACTCGGGGCTCTGTTGGTCGCTTTAAAGATGATGGTCTCTGTATTAGAAGATTTTAAAACTTCAAGACAGTTTTAAGAAGTATTGTGTTTCAGTATATTGCAGGAGAGAGAGAGAATAGGAGAGGTAATTCTAGCTCCCATGAGGAGAGCAGCAGGGGGAAGCAAGCACACACTTGGGGAGACAAATAAGGATGATCATGGGCTATGGGATTTTGAGGTACTTAGTCAGGAAGAAAGGAGAAAATATAGTCAATAGGTCAAAGAAATACTATTAGGAATGTGTGTGGATTAAGGCCCTACTTTATCTCCATGTGATGATATCAAAACAGAAATTCATTTTTTGCTTTTTAAGTTTCTATACCGAATGTGCATTGAGCAGCATACTTTGATTCTAATTATCAGTAAAGCCCCCACACAGATGTCTTCTGGGAACACACAGATTAGAACCAGCAGAGGATGGTAACGAATGAGAATGAGAATAATAGAACCCACTCTGTGGAATTAGAATGTTATTTTACAAATGAGTTTAGGCATAATTTATAATGCCTCATAAATTGTAGCATAATAAATACTATGTCATGGGATTTAGAAATGATTGTCTAGTTTTTTCTCCTTAGAAATTACTCTGGATTTCTTTCTCTTTTAAAACTTTCTGGTTTAGATAATCAGCCTCATTTGATCCCATATCGAGATGTCCTTTTATCCCTCTTGAATATAGCTTTTTAAAAAAGTTACAAACTCATTGCAAAATAATAAAAATAACACAGAAAGTATAGTTAAAGAAGGAAAAAATCCCCCCAAATTAGACTGTTCATTTTTAACATTTGGGTACATATACCATTTTAATTGTCCATTTATGTATGGACACATTTATATGGAGATGAAGACAATAAAATATAAGAATTCACAATTGTTTTAGTGCTTTCAACTGCTATGGGAATTCTGTCTTTGACTGCCGGATTTCATAGGTCTTTGTTTTATAGAATCAGTATATTCATAAGGGGAGAATTGGAGAAGCTAGGAGGGAAAGATTAATGAAAAATAGAAAAGAAAGAGTCACTTGTAGAAAATAAAAGGAAGGGTTAGAGAAAGAGAGCTGATAAGGATAAATTAAAGCCAAAGTTGGCTAAGAGAAGAGACTTTGGGAGAGCTTGAAGACAGAAATAAGAAATAATGTAGAATTCATCTCGTAAGTCAGAATTATTGAAAGGAAAAAGAAAGTTGGAGTAAGATTTTTTTTTTTTTGGTGGAGTGGAAGGTCAAACATTTATTTTTAAAGTTTCAGCAAATTTGCTGTTTTGTGTATAGTTACATGAAGATCTGAGATGGAATTCAATTTATATCAACAAACTATGTGACTTAAGGAAAATCACCTACCATCCCTAAACCTTGTTTCATCTTCTGGAAAATGATCTCACAAGACTCTTATGTAGATTAAATTAGAAAATATATACAAAGCAGTTACACAGTGCCTGGTTAGGAGTAAGGATTGAATGCATGGTAACTCATCACTATTACTCAGGGCATGTCTCCTAAAATACTGTCTTGGGCTACATTTCTCACTCTTTCTGTGTCCATGCCAAACAGAGTTATAAACAGTGATTTGAGAGAGCTCAACAATAGATGTAGTTATAAGAAAAAGGAGAGAATCAGTAAAGTCAAAAACCATAGAATATGTGAAAATTGGATAAGCAGCATTTTTCTTTAAATTGTGGTAAAATACACAAAGCATAAAATTTAACTTTTTAACCATTTGGAAATGTACGGTTCAAGTGTTAAGTGTTACGTGTATGTCAACTAATCTCCAGAACTTTTTCATCTTGCAAATCTGAAACTCTAAACCCACTAAACAACAACCGCCCTCCCCATTCCCTTCCAACATCGCCAGCCCCTGGCAACAACATTCCACTTTCTTTTTCTATAAATGTGAGTACTCTAGATACCCATATAACTGGATTTATACGATATTTGTCTTTTAGTGACTGGTTTATTTCACATTGCATAATGTCCTCAAGGTTCACCCATGTTGTAGCCTGTGTCAGAACTTCTTCCTAAGTCTGAATACTATTCTGTTGTGTATATGTACCACATTTAGTTTATCCACTCATTGTGGATGGGCACTTGGGTTGCTTTCATCTCTTGGCTGTTGTGAATAACGCTGCTGTGAACATGGGTGTACAAATATCTCCTCAAGACCCTGCTTTAAGTCTTTTTCTACATATCCCCAGAAGTAGAATTGCTGAATTATGTGAAAATGTTATTTTTAATTTTTTTGAAAAAACACAATGTTGCAGCATTTTACATTCCCATTAATAGTGTCTAAGCTTCCAATTTCTCACATCATAGCCAATACTTACTATTTTCTGGGTTTTTTAATAGTAGCCATCTTAATGGGTGTAAAGTGTTATCTTATTGTGTTTTTGATTTGTATTTCCATAATGATTAGTGATGTTGAACATCTTTTTAAATGCTTGCTGGTCATTTGTATAACTTCCTTGGAGAAATGTGTATTTAAGTCCTTTAGCCATTTTTCAATCAGGTTATTTGCTTTTTTGTTGTTGATGGGGTCAGATTTTAAGATGTGGTGTGCATGTGTGTTTTAAGATGTGGTGCGCATAATTATGTTTATGTATGTTTGTGTACATGTGTGTTTTAAATAAAATTTTATGTTAGATGCTTTGAAATATAGAAAAGATTCAAAGTGCTTAAAAAAATTTTTGTCAATGTCAGTCATTGCATCACTTATTTAGAGAGGGCCAAAAAAGTGATCATTAACTTTTGGCTTTCATATATCTTAAATTTTACTTAAATAAGGATATATATTCAAATTAGGGCATGTTGATGTTCTGTATCCTAATTACTTCACTCATGTTCTGCTATGTTAATCAATATTTAATTACATCATAATTTGAATGGCTAAGTGGTATTCATTCATTCATTCAACAGTCCTGCACTGGAAGCTTACTATGTCACTGGGCTATGTCCTGTGGATACAACAGTGAATAGAACAAATATAGTGCCTACCCTTATGCAACTGTCCATTGTCTAGAAGAGCAGTCCATTGAACAAGTAAGTATCCATGCGGTGAATATCTGTCCCTAAAAACTATCTAGACTTTACTAGATATCATGGCATGTGGGTTCTCCCACCAATATCCAGCATTAATAGAAAGGCAAACTAATATTATTACTACAGTTGTTTGGATCCAACATACCATCTAGGATAGATGTCTCCAAAGTGTAGGAATACTGCTCTGTGAGATCTTGGACTTTTGCAAGTCAGCTTAGGAGGGGCCATAGAATCCTCACCTCAAGCCATTTAACTATGCTTCATTGGCCTTCATTTTGTCCTATTGTCTGATGCTTTTTGTAAGGAAAGCAACTTTTTTTAAATTTGATATTTTAATTTATTGTTTTCTTTTAATGGTTTAATGTAGGATGAGAACTTCTAGGAGCAAAAAATGGAATATAAAAACTACACATAATTAAAATGTCATGAAAACTAAGAGCTGGTGGGTCTGTGGGATCCCAGGTAAATAGCACCCCTTCTTCCTCCTTGGATTCTGAGAAAATTGAGAAATAATTATCAACTCCAGTCTTGGTGGAAGCCAAGTTAGGAAATGTACCTTGATGGGAGAATAAAATAAGCATGTTGATTGAACTCCATAGTTAGGCCATCTCCTCTTCAGCAGCACTGCCTGGGAAGGCTTTCCTGCTGATTTTACACTGGACAGTGATTTGGGATTTTGGCAGCATGGTGCAGTAGAAAAACCATAACACAGTAGAAGTTAAGAGGGCTTTGGCCTAGGCTTGGCTTTACCATAACTTCATGTGTTATATAGGCAAGACACGTATTGCTATATCTTAGTGCTACCATCTACAGGTGGGAATGATGGCTACTAGAACAGAATAAATTAAAATACTAGTAAAGTCCATACAGTCATCCCTCGGCATCCCCAGGGGATTAGACCAGAACCCTGTAGATATCAGAATCCAAGAATGCTCAAGTCCTTATTTAAAATGGTATAGTATTTGCATGTAACCTATGCATATCCTCCCATATACTTTAGACAATCTCTAGATTTCTTATAATGCCAAATACAATGCCTACATATCACTTCAGTTGAGAAGCTTTCATGTAGTACTCATGTGGGGCAAGTTCTTGTTTTACTTTTTTGAACTTTGTGGAATTTATTTTCTGAATATTGTTCTGTGGATGGTTGAATTCGCGAAGGGTGAATCCATAAATATGGAGGGCCACTTGTATATAAAAATAATCTATATCAGTGCTTATGTTACTAGTTATTCACTGAACAAGTTCTTTGTATCATGAGCTCTGGAGAGAGGTAATGAGGCTGAGTAAATTGCCAGGTAGGTCATTTAGGGCAGCCACAAGGTAGACTCCTTCTGGAGTCTCCCCCGTGATAGATCCTAAGACTCAGGAGCAGGAACTGTTTGAGCATAGGGAGCAATTAGATGTTGAGAGAGTTCGAGAGTTAGGAAATAGGATGTTTAGTAATCAAGGTAATCTTTAAGAGAATTGGGAATCAAAGAGCTGTGGATTTATCTTGACCACCCCGTTTTTCTGTTCAGGGTATGTATTCCAGCGACACTTTCTCTTTTCTGTGGACCTCAGAGATCTGGCCTGCCAAATCTGCAATTTCTCCAATTTGTAGCTATTCCCTTGTCTCTTACGGCTGTAGAAGAAATTGTAATGCAATGAAGGGTACCCATCTTGGAGCCAGAAGGTTCAGGGGTGAAGAACAAGCCTGTTTCTGATTAGCTACATGTCCTTGAGCAGGTCAGCAGTTCTCACTGAACCTGAGTATTGTAATTTGTAAAATGGAGTTATAACAGTATTTCGGGTGATTGTGAGAGCTAAATAAGATAATGCTTATAAACCTCCTGACACACTGTGTGCTCCTGTGATATTTATTATTTCTTGAAATTGGATGGATTACGACATCTTCACTTCATTGTCAGACTCCTTCTTTCCCCTCCCCTTTACTCTTTCCTTCCTTCTTTTCCCAATTTTAAGATGAGGGTGTTTTTTTTTTTTTATTGTTTTTTTTTTGGTAGTTTCATTTTGTTTAACTATGGTAATTACAGGGAAAAAGATGGCAAGTAGAAAAAACAACCAAACCAAAACTAATAGTACTAGATTTATAAAAAGTATAAAAAATCTCAGAATCCTTTTCACAAAAATAGCCTGTTGTACACAGAAATATAAATGGCATATGGTTTTCCAGATTCTCGGGATTCAACCGGCCAACCCAACAAAGTGAAAATGGAACTAACATTTAAAGAGTGTCTACTTGTGATAGATGCCTTAAAAAAATCTTATTTTACTTAATTATTACAACATATGTACAGAGTAGGTATTATTAGTCAATTTGACAAATGATGTCAGACTCAGAGTAAATTGTTTTCTCATGATTACGCAACTATTAAGAACTAGAAGTAGGAAACGAGCTCCAGACTGCTTGAATCTAAAGCTCACAGACTTAATTCTGTGACGGAACCAACTTGGTCCTAATATATCTGTACCTGGTTCCTAGTTTTCTCTACAATTTTTTGGCCCTCTGGAAGAGCAATGTATGTCTTTTACCAGTCCTCAGAGATTTAGATCCTTAGGCTTCATCCTGCCTATCTGCATTGGCACTTTTTTATGTTTTTTGGTTTGTCAGAAGCATATTTGTTTGTAATGAATGAACTTTGCTACTCCTAAGGAAAGGTCAGCATCTTCTAAGAAATTTCTGACAAACAACTAAGTGGCTTTATGATGACAGGTATTATTCTTGTTTGCAATTAATGATTTGAAGTATCATGTAAAATGCTTAGCACTGGTTTCAAAAAGGAAGTATAAATATCTCTATATTTACACACACACATATATATGAAGAAAAATATAAATTATATATATATGTATATGTGTATGTGTGTGTGTGTGTGTATATATATATATATATCTACCCTACCTATCCATTTATCTATGATAAGTTTCTGGTGAGCCCAGTTTGTGTGTGATTTTTTCAAATACTAAATTTCCAAGTTATCACTGATCATATGAAAATGATGTCTATTAAGTATAAATGTTATTACCAGGTAATAAATATGAGGCTTGTGCACATGTATGAGCTTCTGTTCATTTGATTTTTTGAAATCTATCTTATAATACCTATGGTGAATAGCAATTATAAGAGTATATACAACCACTGCATTTATATGTATTTATTCATTAATCATTTAATTTTATGCACTTTGGAATTTTTTTTCTTTAAGGTGTGCAAGTTTTAAGAGGACATAAAGGGCTCAAACATGATAAAAACTACAGGAAGTGTTAGATGAATTGCTATGGAAACATCAGAGGAGAGAGAACAAATAGAACAGGAGACTTAAATGAGACTCCTTGCTAATAAAGATAGAGAACATTGAAGAAAAAGAGTAACAGATACATGAGTGGATTAATAAACTGTGGTATATGTATACCATGGAGTACTATTCAGCTTTAAGAAACAATGGTGACATAGCACCTCTTATATACTCCTGGAAAGGGCTGGAACACATTCTACTAAGCGAGGTATCCCAAGA
>CAUYSK010060004.1:0-11750 GCA_963575035.1 Avahi laniger
CCTGGTCTCTCTCCCTCCCTGTCCGTCCCTGGGCTTCTTCCTAGCAGGTTTCCCTGGCCTTGACCTAGTCGAGCTCACCACCTGCCCCAATCCTCTTAGAGCCAGGCCAGCACCTGCAGAATCCCGGCCAGGTCAGGGGAGAGTCGAAAGGGACACGGGACATACCAGCAGATGACGTCAAAACCCTTCTCAGGCGCCTGCTGGCATCTCCTCCTCACACCGCCTCAGTGACAGAGACGTCAGTTACAGCAGTAGGAGCTGTCAGGGTCTCTTCCATCGCGCCCCCCGTCCCCTCATAAGCCCCAGGGAGACGCTCTCTCTGATTTGTCGTCAGTGGCTTGGGCCGTGGCTGAAACGACATGCCGTACATGTTCACAGACACACTTGGTTGTCTTTGCACATTTAATGAAAAAAGTGTAAAACCTTCCAATTTTTCTTCTCTGTTTTGGCTGCACTCAGCTCTGGAAATGGGAATAGGACGGAAATGTATTTTTAGTACTGTAATCATTCACTTTTGTATATTTGAAATTCCTTGCCAGAGAAGTGCTTTTATTTTGTCTTTAAAAAACTGTATCTTGGATAAAGTAAAGCTGTAATACTTATAGCTGACATAGGAAAAACCCTACAGAATTCTCTCTCTCTCCCTCTCTCTCTCTCTCTCTCTCTCTCCTGGAATTAATAAATGAATTTGGCAAAGTCCCAGGATATAAAATCAATAAATAAAAATCAATTATATTTCTATATAGTAGCAACAAAAAAATTGGAAAATGAAATTTTAACAATAAATTTACATTATTTACAAAAGATTTGAAACAAAATACCTAGGAATTAAATGTAATAAAAGATGTGCAAGACAGCTACAATTATCAAAACATTGCTGATAGAAATTAAAGAAGACCTAAATAGGTCGGCGAGGTGGCTCATGCTTATAAATCTCAGCACTTTAGGAGGCTGAGGCAGGAGGATCACTTGCAGCCAGGAGTTTGAGGTTGCAGTGAGCTGTGACCACACCATCGCACTCTAGCCTGGGCAAAAGAGCGAGACCCTGTCTCAAAAAAAAAAAAAAGAAAATAAAAAAGAAGAAGAAAACCTAAATAAATAGAAAGACACCCATGTTCCTGGATATTCTCCCCAAATCTGCCTGTAAATTCAATGCAATCCCAATCAAAATCTTAGCAAGGTTTTTTGATGAAATTGCTAAAATGATCCTAAAATTAGATGGAAATGTAGATCTAGAATAGCCAAACAATCTTGAAAAAGAAGAACAAAGTTGAAGAATTTATACTACCTAATTTCAAGATTTATTATAAAGCTACATCAGTCAAGAAAAGATGTTATGGACATAAGGAACAGATAAACAGAGGAATAGATAAATCCAGAAATAGCTCCTTATTTACAATCAACTTGTTTTGAAAAAAGCGTCAGGTCAGTTGGAGGAGAGTGTATAACAAATCGTGTGAGACAATTGGATATCTATGTGGGGGGGGATGAGCTTTGACTGCCACCTCAGTCCAAAGGAAAAGCTAGAACCAGGAAGCTTCTAGAAGGTTCCATGGAAGAATATTTTCATAACTGTGAAGTGAGCAAAGATTTCTTAGACAAGATACAAAAAGCACTAAACACGAAAGAAAAAAATGAGAAATTGGGCTTTGTCAAAATTCAAAATTTCTGCTCATCAAGAGATCCCATTAATAAAATTAGTAAATAAGCCACAAACTTGGAAAACATATTCATAGTGCTTTTACATGATGAAGAACTTGTACCTGGGCTCCAGTTTTTAAATCCTACAAATCTACAATAAAAAGACAAACAGTCTAATTTTTTGAAATGGGTGAAAGACTTGAAGAGACCTCACAAAAGAAGATACACAAAAGGCCGATAAGCACATGACATAATTAGTCATTAGGAAAATGCATATTAAAACCAAAATGAGCTGCCAATTCACACCCATAGGAATGGCTAAAATCAAAAAGACTGACAATCTCAAGTGTTGGCAAGGATTTGGAGCAACCAGAACTGTCATTGCTGATGAGTGCAAATGTTACAAAATCATTTGGCGGTTTGTTTTTTGTTTTTTGTTTTTTATTTTTAGAGACAAGGTCTCACTATGTTGCTAAGGCTCATCTCAAACTTCTGGCCCTCAAGAGATCCTCCCACCTTGGCCTCCAAAAATGCTACGATTACAGAAGTGAGTCACCACACCCTATCTGGCGGTTTTTTATAAAATTAAACATAAACTTACCGTATGACTCAGAAATTCTTCTACTAGTATTTACACATGAGAAATTAAAACATACGTCCACAAAAACACTTGTACACAAATGTTCATAGCAACTTTATTCATAAGAGACAAAAACAGAAACAGCCCAAGTGAATGGCTAAGCAAATCGTGGTACAACCATACGATGAGGGCCACTCAGCAATGAAAAGAAACAAACTACAGATACCCAAAATAATACAGAAGAACCTCAAAATCATGATGCTGAGTGAAGCCAGACCCAAGAGGCTATCTATGGTGCAAATTCATTTTTAAGAAATTCTGAAAGAGGCAAAACTAATCTACAGTTACAGAAGGCAGATCAGTGGTTGCCGAGGGGGAGTGGAAGGGGAAATGGAGAGAAAATGACTGCAAAGAGTCCCCAGGGAACTTTTTGGGGTAATGGGAGCTTCTTGTTTTGGGTGTTGGTGTCGCAGTTGTATATATTTATCAAGTCAATTACACTGAACACCTAAGACCACTGCATTTTATCTAATGTAAATAAAACATCTATTTTTTAAAAGTTGATGCTTTAAAGTTGTGTGAATTTTGACCTGCGTATGGCGGCTCACACCTGTAATTCCAATGGTTTGGGAGGCCAAGGTGGGAGGATCGCTTGAGACCAGGAGTTTGAGATCAGCCTGGGCAACATAGTGAGACCCCATCTCCACAAAAAAGAAAAATTAGCAAGGCATGGTGGCGCAAACCTGTATTTTCAGCTACTCAGGAGACTGAGGCAGGAGGATCACTTCAACCCAGGAATTTGAGGTTGCAGTAAGCTGTGATGACGCCACTGCACTCTAGCCCAAGCAACAAAGAAATACCCTGTCTCAAAAATAATAATAATAAGTAGGGGAGGAATATATACAGAAACTCTCTGCACCATCTTCTCAATTTTTCTGTAAAAACAGAATCATTCTTAAAAATGTCTATAATCCCAGCAACTCGGGAGTTCAACGCCAGCCTGGGCAACATAGTGAGACCCCATTTCTTAAAAAAAAAGTCTAAAAAATGTATCAAAAACGAAAAAGAATTTTTAATATGTGTGTGTCTGTGTGTGTGTAACAGGTTTGTGAGGAGTCAGTGAGTTCTAGCACAATGACTAGACCACACTGCTTCCAACTCAGACGGTTTTCCTGCTGTCTCTCGGTTCCTCCATCTTCGTCTTCCTCACACCCTCGGCATTTATACGTTGTCTTATTTTATTTCTTAAATATGTGTCTGGTGACCATGTGAATACTGCTGGCCTGCCCTGATGGGGGACACGGCCCCTTTTTCTATACCTTCCCGCGTCCTCTGCCGCCCCCTTGTGGCCATCCTGGCGCCGCGGTCTCCCCACAGCCCAGTTCTCTGACCCTGTCCTGGTCTCAGTTAGCAAATGTTCCAATCCTCTTAGCCCAGGCCAGCCTGGGCAGAACAGAGAGAGAATTAGATCGGATTTGCAGGTGGGAGACACATGACAGGCTACTGGGAGAGGGGGCGGGGACAGAGGGCTTGGATGAAACAAAAGCCCTCCTGCTGATCCGACAGACCCTGGTAGGGGCAGACAGGGACACATACGGAGGAGACCGAGGGGCATAGGCACAGAAAGGATGAGACTGCGTCTCCCACCCAGAGAGGGGTGGACAGCGTTCTACCTCTTGACCACGGAGGGCCTGGGGATTTTGTTACGTCTCATCTAGATTTCCAGGTGCACAGATTATCGTCTCTAAAGATAACAGCATTTCCTTCTGAAAGGAACCTGAGTTCCTTGTCACGAAGGATGTGTCAGGTCTTGCCTGCAACATCTCGCCAAATCCGAAAATAGGAAGCTCTCAAAAATGCCTGTAATCCTGGCACTCAAGGAGGCCGAGGTGGGAGGATTGCTTGAGGCCAGGAGTTCGAGACCAGCCTGAGCAAGACCCTGTCTCTATTAAAAATACAAGAATTAGCCAGCGTAGTGGCACCGGCCTGTAGTCCCAGCTACTAGGGAGGCTGAGGCAGGAGGATCGCTTGAGCCCAGGAGTTTGGGGTTGCAGTGAGTCGTCATGACGCCACTGCGCTCTACCCAGGCAACAGAGCGAGACTCTTATCTCAAAAAAAAAAAAAAATGTCAGGGGTTATGTTGGCAGAACTCAGGCACCAACTTGAAGGAGCCAAAGGCAGAACAATTTAACAGTTTGAGCTTCAAAAGAAAAACAGCTGCAATGGATTGAAACCTATCCAACACATTGAAGAAGTCCATGGGTTCCCAGTGGTCCTCAAAAGAGAAAGAAGACCAGGAGAGGTGGCTCACACTTGTAATCCTAGCACTTTGGGAGGTGGAAGGATCACTTGAGGCCAGGAGTCTGAGACTAGCCTGGGCAACATAGTGAGATCCCATCTTTACAAAAAATTAAAATTAGCCAGGCATGGTGACCCAGGCTTGTAGTCCCAGCTACTCGGGAGGCTGAGGTGGGAGGATCTTTGAGGCCTAGAGTTCGGGTCCAGACTGAACAACATAGTGAGACCCCCATCACTTAAAAAAAAAGAAAAAAGAACCACTGCATTTAGGGCTGAGGGGAGCTTCATAACCTAGGGAGGGTGCCATGCTTCTAAAACAGGTCTTATTAAACATGGAAATAAAATAAGAAGGAAACCGAGGACAGGTATAGAGTGGAAAGACAGGCAAGGAACACATGGCCCAAATGCAATATGTCAATCTTGTTTGGGATCTCGCTCAAAAAACCAACTTTAAAAAAGTATCCTTTTTGTTTCCACACTAAAAACCGATTTTCAAAAGGTGAGAAAATGCTGAGTATATACCCAAAAGAACTGAACGTCCAAACAGGTGTTCAAAACAGATACATTGTAGGACTATTTACAACAGCTAAAAGGTGCAAACAACCCAAATGTCCACCTACCTGATGAATGGATAAACAATATGCAGTCTATCCGCACAATGGAATATTATTTGTCAACAAAAAGAAATGAGGCCGGACGCGGTGGCTCATGCCTGTAATCCTAGCACTCTGGGAGGCCGAGGCGGGTGGATTGTTTGAGCTCAGGGTTTCGAGACCAGCCTGAGCAAGAGCGAGATAAATAAATACATACATACATACATAAAAAGAAATGAAATGAGGGACTGATACACACTACAACATGGGTGAACCTGGAAGACATTATGCTAAGTGAAAGAAGCCAGACACGAAGGCCACATACTGCATGAGTGCGTTTATATAAGACATTCAGAATAGGCAAATCCACAGAGACAGAAAGTAAATTCATGTATACCAGGGGTGGGGGTGGGGGGGCCTGGAGTGTGACTGCTTAACGGGGTCAGGATTTCTTGTTGGAGTGATGAACTGTTTTGGAACTAGAAAGTGATGATAGTTGCACAATGTTGGGAATATACTAAATGACTGTGAATCAATCGGACACTTTAAGATAGTTAAAATGGTAAGTTTTGTGTCATGTGTATTTTAACACGATAAAAAAAAAATGGTCGGGGGTAGAGGCATGAAAGGAGAGTGGGCGTCTTCCTCCTTCTTTCTCCTGTAAACATAGATTTGTTGCCTGGAGATGCAATGGCCATCTAGCCAAGTGCTAAAACCAAGCAGATGAAAATCCACCAAGCTAAAGGTGAGAGAATTAAAAGACAGAAAAATCCTGAAACCTTGAGCTGACTACCAACCTCGAGACCTCTTAACAGCATAAATGTCCTTGAAGTTAAAAAAAAAGTTGGGGGGAAGAGCCTGCCTGTCACAAGGTGCTTGCTGCAAAGTGGGGCTGCAGAGAGGTTGGGCGGAGGGAAGACGAGAACTCGGCCTTTTCCCTGGGTGGAGAAAAGTGAGGAAGGGCAGGGAGGCCAAAAAAAGGCAGTTCTCCGGGTCAGAAAGGGAGGACCCCAGATGTCAAAGAGACATTGAAGGCAAAAATCTCTCATTTTGCACGTGACCTTGGTCATGCTGCCCTCAGGTGCCCAGGCTCAGCAGGGAGTGGCCTGGACCCTCCATCCCCGTTTCCCTTCCTTCCTCCCTGCACCAAATCTTCACCCGGGAGATGAAGTCACTTGTCTGAGGTCCCACAGCCAGCAAGCAGTGAAGCCCGGCGGGTTATAGTGGGGAGGTGTCTGAAGAGAGGAAGATTTGACATTTTTTCTTTAAAAAGTGCCATGTCAGCAAGCCAAAGATGGTGATTCACTTGACTACACTAAATCTCGGTGGCCAGAAATGACTCCTGGTGATCCACAGCGATCCGTGGGGATCCCCTGGGATTCCAACAGCCTTGGACGGTGATGCGAGGTGAACCCAGAAGATGCAGTTCTCGGACTTGGCCGCATGTTGTCGCTGTTGGAAAGGAAGTCACTGTGGCGCCCGGTTCAGGCTGAGTGACGTTCTAGCTGAATTCTCTTTTCTTGAATGTGCTAATCGCCTTGGTGAAGCCAAAATAGGATCACGGCACTTTCAGGCATACGGTAAAATTAAAATCAAAGACCCCGTGGTACATATGTCTAGAGCTCACCAATTTTTCAAGTTCTCATCTGCTGCCTGAGCATAGAAGACTGAGTTTCCCCAGCCGGGTGCTGCGAAGGGGGGCGCTTGTGGGCGGGGCTCTGTCCGTGGGCGTGGCCGTGTAACTGATTCTGGCCAATGGGCTGTGACTAAGATGATGCGCTCACTTCCTGGCTAACGCCTCGAAGAGCCAAAGCACGCGTCTCTGCGCTCTCCCTGCTGTCTACTGAAGGTGCCATGGGTCCGGGTGCAGCAACAGAACAGCACCTCCATCAGCGTAGACCTGCACTGTGCAATAAGGTAGCCACTAGCCACACGCTACGTGCGTATGAATGTGCATTTAAACAAACCAAAGCATTCAGCTCCTTAGTCACACCACATTTCAAGTCCTCAGCGACATGAAGCCAGTGGCTATGGTGTTTGTTGGACAGGGCAGATAGAGAAAAACTCCATCGCGCAGAAAGTTCTGTTGGACAGTGCTGCTCTGGATCGCTGGCTGGATACACAGAGGACAGTCGCCCGGGAGAGGGCTTTGCGTGTGTTGTGTTAATCCATGGAGATCTGAGTTTGCTCTTGTTAGATCCCACTGAAGCTAGCCAACCTAGCCTGGCCCTGCAAGATTTCCTGTTTAAACAAAGAATTTAAGAGTCTTGTGTCATTTAGATTATCAGCTGGTGCTGCGATGTGGCTTAGCTAACACAGAGAGCTGAGAGCTAAGAATGTTGATACCGCGCTGACCCCAAATCTGAGAGAAGCTGGCAATTGAGGTTATGGTCAACTCCATTGGATCTCAGCTGCTCGCATGTCACTCTTGGTGCTCTCTGTCTACCTAGCTTAGAACACCACCACTGAAGGATCGTCATACTAAGAAAATCATCAGAGTCATTAAAAATAAAGACTTTTGGGGGCTTCGTTTATTGTTGCTATTGTTGATGGTTGTCTTCTGGCTTTTCCCAGATGTCACTGGGCATAGAGCCATGGAACATGGGTGGTTTCATGAGTCACCAGCATTTGGCTTGGGGGAGAAACCATTTTATTTATAGAACGAGTGGGTCAAGGTTTGAAAGTTAATCAGATTACAATTGTATTTGATTTGAGGAAAGTATGTGTTTCATGATCCAGCAAAAGGCTGGGTGGGGTGCTCACACCTGTAATCCTAGCGCTTTGGGAGGCTGAGGTGGGAGAATTGCTTGAGGACAAGAGTTCGAGACCATCCTGACCAAGAGCAAGACCCCATCTTTACAAAAAATAAAAAAAATAGCCAGGCTTGGTGGTGGGTGCCTGTAGTCCCAGCTACTCGGGAGGCTAAGGCAGGAGGATAGCTTGAGCCCAGGAGTTTAAGGCTGCAGTGAGCTCTGATCATGCCACTGCACTCTAGCCCAGGCAACAGAACAAGACCCTGTCTCAAAAAAAAAAAAAATTACAAAAACATTGAATTCCTCAATTCTGAAGGAACTGAAACATCCCATGGTCTTCATGTGACCCTCTGCCATGGAGGTTATAGAATACAGGAGTACCCCTTATTTTCAGTTTCATGTTCCACAGTTTCAGTGGACTATCATACCCATGGTCAACCATGGTTCAAATATATTTAAATAGAAAATTCCAGAAATAAGCAACTTACGAGTTTTAAATTGCACACCGTTCTGAGTAGCAGGATGAAATCTTATACCTTCCACTCCATCCTGCCCAGGTCATGAATCACCCCTTTCTCTATTACATCCACACTATATGTCACCTGCCCGTTAGTCACTTAGTTGCCATCCTGGTTATCAGATCGACTGTCACAGTACCATAGCGCTTGCGTTCCAGTAGCCGTTATTTTATTGAATAATGGCCCCAGAGCACAAGAGTAGTGATGCTGTCCATTTGGATATGCTAAAGAGAAGACATAAAGTGCTTCCTTGAAGTGAAAAGATGAAAGTTCCCAACTTAATAAGGAAAGAAAAAAAATTCATACGCTGAGGTTCTAAGATCTACGGCAAGAACAAGTCTTCTATCCTTTAAATTGTGAAAAACAAAAAGAAATTTGTGCTTAGTATACTATCCGTGGTTTCAGGCATCCATTGGGGGTGGATCTTGGAAGGTATCCCCGAGGATAAGGGGGGGCAACTGTATTGGGGTCAAGAGACCCCAAAATTCCACTCCTAGGTGTATGTCCAAAAGAACTGCAAACAGGCATTCAAAAAAAACTCGCACTTGAACATTCATAGAAGCACGGGTCAAAATAGCCAAAAGTTGGAAACGCTCTAAATATCCATCAAATGATAAATTAATAAACAAATGGAATATTATTTAGCCATAAATACTAACAAAATACTGATACGGTACCACACGGATGGACCTTGACAACATTGTGCAAAGTGAAAGAAGCCAAAAAAGGTATCGTATGATACCATTTATATGCATTGTCCAGAGTAGGCAAATCCATAGAGATAAAAAGTAGATTAGTGGCTGCGTAGGGCTGGGAGGCTGGAGAATATAGAGGTTTCCCTTTGTGGTGATGAAAATGTTCTCAGATTGACTGTGGTGCTGATCGCATGTATCTGTGATATACTAAAAACCATTGAGGCCAGGCGCGGTGGCTCACACCTGTAATCCTAGCACTCTGGGAGGCCGAGGTGGGAGGATCGCTTGAGCTCAGGAGTTCGAGATCAACCTGAGCAAGAGAGAGACCCTGTCTGTACTAAAACTAGAAAGAAATTAGCTGGACCAACTAAAAATGTATATATAGAAAAAATTAGCCAGGCATGGTGGCACATACATGTAGTCCCAGCTACTCGGGAGGCTGAGGCAGGAGGATTGTTTGAGCCCAGGAGTGTGAGGTTGCTGTGAGCTAGGCTGACGCCACGGCACTCACTCTAGCCCCGGCAACACAGTGAGACACTGTCTCAAAACAAAAAAAAAAACCATTGAATTGTGCACTTTAAATGTATGAATTCATGGTGTGTGAATTTTAACTCAATAAAGCTATTTTTAAAAGGAAAAAGCATCATAGCTGAGGCTGTGACTTTTTCTTGTTCTCGGCACATTCCCCTCATCTTGGTCATCTGACCAGTCCTTTCCAGATGTGGTTTCGTAGATGTTTTCAACTTAGAAGCCTCGAAGACTGAGATCTCTGCATACAGATCCCTCTTCGCAGAATCCGATGGGTTTTCTGACCTCACCTAGGCCACCGAATGGCCTGACTCAGCCCATCAGGGAGGAGAATCTGGGCACAGTTAGACACAAATGATTCACTAAAACACTTTCCAGAGATTTTCTAACCAGATTGTTAGAACTCCCAATTTGTCAGCTGACAATTGGATGAGAGCTGTCAAAACAAAAACAGTAACATCCTCCTGCCTTGGGTGCCTTTCGCAAATATTCTGGTGGATTTTACACAGATGCAATTCTGTTGACATGTTTTAGTAATTTGAATCAACTTTTTCAGATCGGTAGACGTTAGATTGGTAGAGTCAACACAATGGCTCTCAGTGAAAGGATGTTTGAAAGAAGCTATTCCTGATTTTGAAATACCTTCATCATTTATTAATAGCCACCAGAATCCACTCTATTATAAAATAGATTCTGAAGGAAGTTTTTTAAACCTCAATGATTGACCCACATCTCTATAGCCCACATTAGCCAGAATCTGCTTGGGTAGTGAAATATCTAAATGGACTTTGCAACAAATAAACAGGCTGAGGTTGGTTTGTATAGAAGCAAAAGTAGACAGACTCCCATAGCTCTCACAGTCTTGGCACATGAAACGTTAATAAGCGGGTCTGTAAGACTTCCAGTCACTTCCTAGTGTCCTCCCATGGGTCGAATATCAACGTGATGGCTGGGGCTGCGTTCGAGGATGACGGTGCACTAATGGAGGGTGTCCGAGCACCCCAACCTCAGCAGACACAGAAGAGTCACTGTATAATGGCTGACAGCCAGGTTCTCGGAAGACAGTCCTTGAATCTTGCTAGAAGAGGTTGATCAAACCCAAGCAATTCCTAATCTGGCCGCCAAGCGCTAAGGCCTCTATCCGGGATCCACGCCTCCCATCACAAGATGTCAATTCCATATTGCACCTGTCAGCTATTGCTGTGTAACAAACCACCCCAAAACTCAATGGCCCACAACAACTTTTTGTTTTGTTTTGTTTTGTTTTTTGAGACAGGGTCTCGCTCCGTCATCCCCGGTAGAGTGCAGTGGTGTCATAGCTCACTTCAACCACAAAGTCCTAGACTCAAGCCAACCTCCTGCCTCAGCCTCCTGAGTAGCTGGAACTAAACAATGCATCATTATAGCTCACGTGTATGAGCGTCGGCTGGGGATTGTTTCCATCTAGGACATTCTCCGCTGGGCTCAGCAGGGCTTGCTCGCGGGTCCGTGGGTTTTGTGCCGCGAGACAGTGGCTCTGCTCTATTTTTCCTTGTGGCTATTTGGCTGGGGCTGCTCTGCTCCACGTGTCTCTCTGGGACCAGCAGGGGGCGCACAAGAGCAAGGCAACGGGGAGCGCAGGCCAGCACTACTCCTTCTGCCTCGTTCCATTGGCCAAAGGGAGTCACGTGGTCAGACTCACCGTCCAGCGTGGAGGAAGTAACAATTCCTCTCTGGTAGGAGGGTTATAAAAGCCGGAAAGGCACGGATATGAGGAGGGGTGAAATATTGGGGCCCAAAACGGAATCTCCTGCTCTACCACCTAGCACCTTCTTCCAAACAGCTGCAGTTTTTCTCCCAAACACAGAGATCAGGGACCCACTTCCAGCGAAAGGTCGCAGGAAGCTCCTGGTGGCGTCCCAAGACCACTTTAGCCTCCGCCACTAACCAGCAAAACTTCAACCCTGAGTATACATTAATAATTCCAATGTTAATGATATAAATATTAATGTGATATTAATATAAATATAACATTGCATATAAATATTAATATCTAACATATTACAACAAACAGGGTGACAGAGAGAAACCATCTCAAAAAAAACAAGTAGGAACTGCTTATTGGCAAACACACTGACCAAGTCACCTGGGCTAGAGCGCGGTGG
>CAUYSK010060005.1:0-24903 GCA_963575035.1 Avahi laniger
AATTTCTTTCTATTTTTGGTAGAGATGGGGTCTCGCTCTTGCTCAGGCTGGTCTCGAACTCCTGAGCTCAGAACGATCCGCCCACCTCGGCCTCCCAGAGTGCTAGGATTACAGGCGTGAGCCACCGCGCCCGGCCAAAAATGCACCTTTTAAATTGTGCAAATAAGGCGTAAATGCATTTTGCATTTTATAAGAGTTAAACTCTTTTCGGATAAGGTGAATGGCCCCTTTGGCTACCACCCCTGTCTTTTCTGAGGGCAGCCTTGTAGGTGTGTACCATTGGGCAGCTGTCCCATCCCCTGGATGGGCCCCTGGAGCCTGGCTTCCGTTCCATCGTGCCCTCTGATGTCACCCCACAGGCGGGAGACCTTTGACTTTGACGACGACTGTGACAGCCTGACGTGGGAAGAGAATGAAGACACGCTGCTGCTCTGGGAGGATTTCACCAACTGCAACCCAACCATCGACCTGCAGGGCGAGGTGAGCCCGGGGGCTGCGGGCCTGGGGGCACCTCCTTTCAGTGATCCCTTCTCCCCGTTCTTCCCCTGCAGCCCCCACCACCCAGCTAAATTGTCCCCTGTGTTCTGTTTCCCCAGCAAGAGGAAAACTTGGGCAACTTGATCCACGAGACTGAATCCTTCTTCAAGACGAGAGACAAGGAGTACCAGGAAACGATAGGTCAGATCGAGGTGAGCACTTGGGCCGTGAGCCCACGAGTGGGGCTCTCCTGAGGTCTACACAGTTGAGACCCCTGGAAATCGAATCCCCACACGGGGGGGGAGGCAGGACTGGGAGTCAGGAGGCCTACCAGTTCCCCGCCTGGCACTGGGCGAGCCGCATCCTTCTTAGGGCCTCAGCTTCCTAGTCTGTAAAATGCGGGGTGGCGATCCCTGCCTGCCCCACAGAGTATTTAAAAAAAAAAAATAAGCTGAGATGATGACGATCCCATAATAACCAGAGCTGACATTTGTGTGACACTGAGTGACACTAGGCACTGAGTATACTCTCCTAGTATCCCTACCTCCACCTATGCAGTAGGGACTGTGCGCCCATTTTACAGAGGGGGAGAGGAGTTTAAAGGGACCGAGTGACTTGCCCCAGGGCTCGCAGCCAAGAAGCAGCATTCGAGTCCAGTGCTCTCTGGCCCCAGGGGCCGTGCACGCGACCACTTGTACAGATGAGAGTTAGTTCCTGCTGCTCCACGCAGGAGAAGGGGAAGCCCAGCACCTTCACCGGAGGCAGGATCGTTTGACAGAGGAGAGGGTCGGAAACATGGAAGGGACTTGAGGAGTTTTCTAAGCGCGTCCGTATAAAGGAGCCCAGACGCGCTGCGTGTGATGGAGTTATCAGAACTGCGGGCTCTATCAGGGCAGGCTGCCTCTGCGGTTGCTAAGCAGCCATTCCTCTTTGGCCAAAGACGGTTCTAGAGGGTATGCACCAGCGTGCAGAGAGCAGAGGGCGGCCTCGACGGTGCCCCGACTGAGGCGTCGGGGAGGGAGGCTGCTGAGGGTTCCGCCGCGCGGGTCGCCTGCCCCCATCCTCACTGCCCGTCGGTTCCTCCCAGCTGGAGCTGGCCACGGCCAAGAGCGACATGAACCGCCACCTGCACGAGTACATGGAGATGTGCAGCATGAAGCGTGGCCTGGACGTGCAGATGGAGACCTGCCGCCGGCTCATCAAAGGCTCCGCAGACAGGTACCGGCCTGTCCTCCTTGGAGGGGAACGTCTGGGGCTGCCGCTTGCAGCCCGGCCACGTTTCATCTTCCCAACCCATCTGTCCAGCTGTCCGTCCATCCATCCATTGACCACTAGCACACCTGCCATGTGCTAGATGACTTCCCTGTCTAATCTCGTTTAACTCCCACCACGACGCTGCCCCCGCGCCCCCAATTCATCAGATAGTGCTCTGTGCAAGATCACGGGGACCCCTGCCCTTATGGAGCTTACTCCCCACTTTCTGCTGCCCTGAGGGCAAGAAGGGTGGGCAGAGCGCGCCTCCCCACCGCTGCCGACGAGGGCCCCATTTGTCCGTGGGAAGAGATTCCCCTTCCTTTCCCTTCTTGCAACACATCCCAGGCAAGACATGAACAGAGAGGGCCCCTGCCTTCAGGGGACACACAGCCTTGCTGGGGGACAGACACGCTGACAACAAAATGAGATAGTGCACGGAGAATGCTTGGCACTAAGCACGGATGCATGTGTTGGTTGGAACTGCTCTTCTGGTCGGGGCTGTAGGACTGCGCGTGAGGGACGCAGCTCTGTGGGTGGCAGTGCGTGGGGCCTTGGCCCGGCTGGTCACCCCTTTAACTCACCAGCTCCCCCAGAACCTGCTGTCGACACCTCCCCTATTTGGATGGAGGAGCAGAGGCTTAGGCAGGTCAAACAGCTTGCCCAAGGCCCCCACCCCGGCTCATCCGAGACAGAGCGAGAATTCTAACCCGGTGGTGTTCACCACCCGATGCGGCCTCCCTCTGAGCGCTGAGTCACGTGGGGTTTTCTGAGCACCCCCTCTGTGTCCAGACCTGTGTTAGGTGATTGGAAGGTCAGAACCAAGCTGGGCCCGTGGTCTCTACTCCCCAGGAGCTTTCTGTCTAGCAAAGCCAACACACCCAGACCCATTAGAGGCTGGGGCAGGGGGTCCCAAGAGGCGTGGAGAACCACATTCAACCCGTGAGCCTAAAGGTTTCAAAGGGAAGCCGAGGGAGGGAGGGCAGGGTCTCGGGGCCGGACTCCCCAGGGTGGCTATGACAGGAGTGGCTCAGCCTTCCCGCCCCTTGACCCCTCGGGGCCCCGGGCTGTCCTCTGAGTGTCCCCCATCCTCCTGTGCCTTCCAGGAACTCACCGTCCCCCAGCTCCGTGGCCAGCAGCGACTCAGGAAGCACAGACGAGATCCAGGATGAGTTCGAGCGGGAGGCAGACGTGGAGCCCATGGTCAGCTGATGACCGAGGCCCCGCGCGCCTGGTGGTCTTGGTGATGGGGCCAGGAAGGCTCCTCGGAGCGGGGCTCCAATCCTCCCACACAGACTTCCTACGCCCTCCCTTCTCTGGAGGCCCCGAGGGACCGCTGCTTCCTTCCTTCCTTCCACCCCCCACCGCCAACCGACCCTTCTCCATCCACCCACCCACCCAGGAATGGTGCTGTCAATTTCTATTGTTCTCCACATCACAAATGCAGACTTCTGTCCGGACGATGCAGTGTTAACGGTGCCTTCTCCCTTAAGCTGAGCCACTTTGAGCTCCAAAGAATTATTCCTAGCAGGTGTTTTTATACAAAACTCTAAGATGAGGGCTGGGCCGGGTGAGGTGTGATGCGGTTTTCGACCCTCCCGCCTGCTCCTCTGACTGGCGGAGAGCTGTGCCCTCCCTTCCTCTGCGGCCATCGCAGACCGACCTGGGGCTCGGGGTGGTCACCTCCCCCTGGGAAGGGGCTGTTTGCCTCTGTGACCTTTCCAGGCCTGGGTGGGGATGTCCCAGATTTTCTCAGTCTCTGAAAGAGAGAAGGGTGGAAGGAAGGGAGGGAAGACAAATCTTTATTTTCTTTTTGGATCGAGTGGCAAAGTGGGGGACAAGGCACTGTGAGGGGACGGTGGAGCCTCACTGTGTTTAAACTACTATGCAAAAAACAAAACAAAAAAAGCAGCTTGCCTTATACCATTGTGGAAGGCGGGCCCTCCCCCACGCTCCAGGTTTCCCCCCTCGGCTGGGAGGGGGCCCAGGGTAGGGTGGTCTCTCTCGCAGCTCCGAGGGTGGGCACTGACCGGCGGCTGAGTGCTTGTTCTCGTTGGGGCCTCTGTGGGTTCGGGGGGGCGTGGGGGTCTTCTGTTGCTCCGACGACTCGATGTTCTTCCCTCCGGCTAGCGGGACGGGGGTTCTCGATCTGTACTTTCTCTGTGAGAAAGTCTGAAGGGGCCAGGCCTGGTCTTTGCTCCCTTCTCCTGGCCTCCGGTCAGGGCCGGCCGGTTCTCCACTGTCCCACTGTCCGGCCACTGGGAGGAACGCGGCGCTGGCCAGGGGAGGGGGGGAGGCAGGAGGGCGCTCGGGTGGGGCCAGTTGCAAGCCTCTCTGCGTAACCCACTGGACTGACCAGCTGGGGAGTTAATCTGAGCCAGTATCTCCCCAGGGCTTGAGTGGGCCCAAGTTGCAGGGCGCTGTGTGGAGACCACCCGCCAAATCTCAGCTTGGAGCCAGCCGAGCAGGCTTTGCTTTCTTATTATTTTTTAGATATTTTGTGTCCACTGCAGTGGGGCCGATGGCTGATTTGCATTTTTTTTGTTGGCCCAGGGGCTCCCTCTGGTGGTCACAGGAGCAAAATGTGCCCAAGGACTAGAACTCGCTACCCACTGCCTCTTCCCCAGGCAGAGGAAGGGGCCCTGGGTTTGAGTGGGATCGTGGACCTTTAAGGGCCTTCTCTCTCTTCCGTTTCCCCCATCTGTTTTACGGTCTTAAAAATACTGTACATAATACTCATATATGTATAGCGAGAGAAAGTGAGAATGTGTTAGTGACTGTGTGTGATGTAATTTATCAGAATTTGGTGGCCTTCATCATGAGTTTTTTCCTTTGTTTTGTTTTGCTGGGGGGACGTCCCATTGGTCCCCTATGGCAGCCTGGCTGCGAGGCTTCCATGGTCAGCATCCCTTGTCAGCCAAACAGTCCCTTCTGGCAGGTACTTGGAGGGACGATGGTTTTGGAAGAGAGACAGCTCCTTTCTCTTCTCACCGACCCTTGTTCTAAAGGTTACAGGGTTCAAACGTACCTGATTTTTATTGTTATTGTTTTATTATTTTTATTTGAACCAAAGGTTAACAGAGCCAGTTGGGCTTGGACCTCAGCTGCTGAAAAGGTTTTCCGTTTCCACGAGGGCAGGAGAGTGTCCGCCCCTGTGGGTCCCCTCTGTCCAGGGCTGAGAACAGCACGGAACTGCGTGTGGTTTGGGAGTTGGGCGGGTGGAGTGGAAGCCGGCCTTGGGTGTTCCTCGAGGTGGCGGGAGGGTGACAGACATATCTTTAGAGTTAGGACAGTGAGGCAGCAGTGCTGAGTTTGAAGGTAACTGAGGTTACCACGGTGATTGGTGTCTGGTGGTACTATTTTTGTTTCCCCCCTGTATACATAGGTCATTTGTCTTTGGGGACGAGGGTGCTCTGAATTTGCCTAGGGAGTTTGAAAGCGGCAGGAGCCAGAGAGAGACGCCGGCCTGAGAGTGCTGGCTTTCAGTATCTGCCCTCCCCTTGGGAGCAAGGACTCGGGGCAGGTGGTCAGGGCGGGAGAGCACAGGTGTGACCGGCCTGCCCCCTGGGCTGGTTCCTGGGCCTGGCCTGGCTGCCCGTGTCCCCACCATGTGCTTTTTCCAGTTAGCTGCCAGTGGGCCCTGCTTGTCCCTTTGCCATGAGCCCACAGCTTGCCAAGAAAGACTCCAATGCTTGCTGGGGTAGCACCGGGCCCAGCTGGGACGAATTGGTCCGTCCTTTGTAAAGCTGTAAATACTTGATTTTGATTTTCTATGTCCAAGCCCAGTGTCATATTGACATTGGTATTTTAGAATTGTTCTCAGATGGGCCCTCCTCTGCTGTCCTCTCTCACTCTCCTGCTTTTGGGGGTTTTATATAGAGGACTGGGGAGGGGCAGGGAGAGCAGCGTCCTTTTGGCTCCCTGGTTCGTTGTGAAATTCACACATACACTCACTCCTCTGGGACTCTGAACAGGGAAAAATACTATTGGCAAGAAAACATATTTGGTTTTCCTGTGGCAGTGTGTCCTGAGGTCTCTGAGGCACCAGACCACCATGGGCTTAGCTCTGTGGTCGAGCTCAGATGGCCTAGGGAGAATCAAACCACTCTGGCTTGGGATGATATAAGGTGTAACTTAAGCTAAATATAATCTATTTATAAAGCTAGAGACTCTCATCTATTTTTATGAAAGGCAAGGTTTTTTAAATCTATGGTAGGCAGTTGTGGCAGCCCAGCGTTTTTCCGTGGACAAGATAGGGTGCATGTTACCGCAGGATTGAATATAATCGGTACCCTTGCCCCGTCTCGTCTTCCGTCCTCACTTCTGGTCGTCCACACCCGTGAGCAGCTTCAGCGGAGCGCAGGTCCCACGTCACCTCATTTCCCTCTCCCCTGACACCTCAGCTCCTTGGAAGTCTTGGAGGGGCACTTGTGGGGGCAGGTGGGCTGTGGGGAATTCAGAATTGAGGTGGCCATGGGGAGGGAATGGGGGCATTAGGCAGGGGCAAGCTCTGCTGCGGAGGGTGGGCTCTAATTCGTTACTCTAACTCTGGTCTGCCAAGATCCACTTCCAACTCAGCTGTGTTGGGGGAGGGTTGAGAGGCCGCAGAGCGTGGGTGGCAGTGGGGCTGTCGGGTCCTCCCCTGTGAGACACCGGACTCTCACTCTGAGGGACACTCTGCTACAGTGGGGAGTGTGGAGGTGGCCGGGGGGCGGGTACGTGTAAAGCCAGATTCTCCCTGGAAGAGAATCTCCCATGAGCGGAGGATTCCCGAGCCCAGGGTGGGCCGCGTGCCAGTCTTGGGCAAACCCCTCACCACGCCCCTCCGTCCCAAGCCCTCAAAGAAATGAGGCAAAGCCCTCCTCCCCACAAGACCCCTCTGTGGACATTTTAGCATCTACCTGATTTTTAGCCCCATCCAGGGAGACTTTATATCCCACGGTTCCATCCCACCCTACTGTTGCCGTTTGCCAGCTGGGTCTAGCATCACCGGGAAGCGGGGTTTATACTCACTGAGACTACTGATCCTACCGGAAACCAACCTGTTTACTGTTGTAAATATCATGCCCTTTATATCCTGTATATTGGCTTCTTTTAAATAAAGTGAAATGTCTTAGAATTGATGGTGTTTTTTTTTTTAATTGAGGATGAATCTGGTGCTGGGGGAGGGGTAAGAGGATTGGGGCCATATAGACACTACAATAAACTCTTTAGCTAATTAGTGATAACAGGGAAATCTCACGTCACCTGTTACATTCGTATCTCACAATAAAATCTTTGGAAGAAGATAAAGCAGGAATTATTACATGCATTTGACCGAAGGGGAAGAGAGAGCCATAGAGATCACAGGCTGAGTAACTGGCATAGCCTGGTTTGGAACTCAGGTCCTTATAACCACAACAAAGCCCCCATTTCCCAAGCCTCTCCACCACGCCCACAAGAGGCCAGCCCCCAGGGCTCTGGGTTTGATACTGCCCAGTGTTCTAGTTCTTCTTGTTAATGCCACATTCAGGACAACATTGCCCCAGTGTGAACTGAGCTCACCGGACCAGGGTCTTCTTCAAGGATGAAGACAAACAGCCACAGTAATTCCAGTTTGCGTTCTGCCATTTGTAAGTCTTCCACTTACATAGTTCCCCTTTCCTGTCTTAAATGGTGTAATCTAGAGGAAAAGGAGTGGCCTGAGATGATGGGGGCATTCTGAGGCGGGTTATTATTACCTCCATTTTACAGATGAGGAAACTGAGGCCGGGAGAAGTTATGTAATGTGCCCAGTGTCCTATGGAGGAACTGGAATCCGCATCAGAACTGCCTCCTGAGCAGGTGCTAGGCTCAGGCTGCTAGAGGAAGTACAAATTAGAACAGAGGGTGAGAAAAACCGTAATAGCACTTCGGGAGTAAACTGTGCCCCCAGACCTCATCAGGGAAGACCTAAGAATCCAAGTTCTCAGTAACGTTCGTGTGTTCACCAAAGCAAACAACTGCTCGCAGAGAAAACTGAAATTTTCACACGGGGGGAAAAAAGCTCAGGAATAGCTGGTTTTTCGGCCAGAGGCTTTGAAGGAAAACCAAGCATGGGCGGCTCGCGTTTTAGCTTGTGCTCATGGTAATCAGCCAAGGGGCAGGCCGGGGAGCGGGCCCCGCGCCAGGTCGGGCGGTGGAGGGAGGCTGCCGGGCCAGGAAGCTGCAAGGCAGGCCCGGCCCAGGGCCCGCGGGCCTCGGTAGAGGCGGGGTCGGGGCTGGGCCGCGGTGTGGCCTGCGGGGTCGCGGACCCTGGCGCAGAGCAGGTTTCCAGCCCACCGGTCCCGCAGCCGGGGAGCAGGCAGCCGGGCGTCCGCTGCACCTGGCGCGCCCAGGGCCCTCCCGGCGTTCTCATTGGCTCTTTCGGCCCCTCTCTCCGGCCTAGAAAGGCAGCAACCTGACCGCCCCTCTGATTGGCTCAGGAGCTTCCATGTGTCACTCTGATTGGTTGAGAAGGTTCACGCCCTCTCCCACCCTGGGTTGTACCATAAAGAGAGGAGGGGAAAACGCAAATATTTTAGGACTTGACTTTCGGGTTCCTTTGTCCTGTGTTACGCAATGCCTCCATCTTTCCAACACGGATAGAGTTTTATTTGTCGAAGGCAAATGTAGAGGGACTCTGGCTGATCTCCAGCTCGGAGTACACTGGGGTGATGCGTCTCCCCCCCGCCACTCAAAGTGGTGCGCTCGGGGCGGGGCGGCGCCGTCCTGCTGCGCCCGAGCGGACGCTCTAGCCAACATCCCCGCCGGGAGCTCGCGATGCCGCTGCCTTGGCCCGCGCTGCGCGGGGCCCTGCTGGCCCGCCCCTGGAGGGGAGCCAGGTGAGTGAGCGCCGGGCTCGGGTGGCCGGAGCGTGCACCTGCCGGCTAGGGAGCCAGGGGGTCGCTGGGCGCCGCACTCCCTCCCTGCGCAGCCCCCGGGCTACTCCCGTCCCCGCCGGGTTCCCCAGGAGCGCCCCCCAGTCCGGGGTCTCTTCCTCTAGTGCCCCGCGCCCTCCACCCAGGCCTTTCTCCCTCCGAGATCCCCTAGCACCTCCCGCCCCGTCTGCCCCGGGAGTCTCCTTCCTTTAGCGAGGGGACGCTCCTTCCGACTCCTGCGACCGGGTGGGGTGCTTCGGGCGCTGCCGGGTCCTACGCCCGGAAAGCAGCCTTCGTGTTCACTCTTCTCCTGATACTGGGCCGTCGAAGTTGGCTGGCTTCCCCTGAGGGGCACCTGTTTTTAGCACGCCACACCTCGCCTTCCAGCCCTCGTCTCACGTGCAGGACCCCCGCCCGGAATTCCCCGAGTCCTCTTCTCCTTCTACTGGGATTTCTACCTCTTTTCTTTTCTTTTTTTTTTTTTTGTTTTAAGTCAAATGTTGGGCAGAAAAGAGAGACTCCTTTTTTCTGGTAGATGGGATAATAATGTTTATGGGTTGCTTATACTGTGCCAAATGCTGTGCTTGGCTCTTGGCATGCGTCTTACCGTGAGGATTAAATGAGTTAATACATGAAAAGTGCACTGAACAGCGCCTGGCACGCAGGCAGTGAGTGTCCAGTTATTATTATCGTCATGATCATCATTCTCACTTTTATTTAAACTTCTCAGTCCTGTGAGGTAAATGTTATTCCAAATAATGAAGAAAACGAGGAGCAGTTCCCAGGTGGAGCTGCCCTTCAGACCCAGGTTTGCAAATCCTGACACTGTGAGGCTGGGTTCCTGGACCCTTGCCCGCTCAATGACACATGTTTTCAGAGCCCCTCCTGCCCTGGGCTAGGTGGGGGAGGTACATAGGACACAGACCCTGCCCTGGGGGGGCTCACAGTCTGGTGGGGCAGCTCTCAGTGTTTATATTAGCCTCTCTTTCAGAGCTGCCACCCCCCCACCTCCCTGCAAGTGTGAGGGGTCCACCCCCCACCCAATACTTTTGAATTTTGTTTGTCTGACCCTTGTAAGGCTGTGAACTGGTATGTCTCCTCTGCTGAGCTGTTCCCTTTCTGAGTTAATCAGTGTCTCTCTCCAACCCTCGCCACCGCCCCCCTCCGCCAGGGATGGCACAGGGGTGCCCTGAGCACAGGTCAGTTTCAACACTGCTCTGTGTTCTCTTTGGGGGAGTGGGGAGGAAAGAGCACAGGAAGAGGACATGGGACAGGGGAGTTCCTCTTCCCAGGCTGAGATCAGGGGCCACCTTGCCACACACTAGTGTGATTGCATTTGCAGGCATCTCCTTGCACTCTGAGACCACCTTTCTCAGACCCCAGATGCAAGCTCCAGGGAGGTGGGGCCCCTTTGTAGATTCACATCTTTACCGAGTACCTACCGTGAGCTGGTGCTCTGCTAAACACACTGAGGGTGAGGGATACCCAGGGAATTGACATGTGGGCAGGGCCTTTGGGGAGTTTTCAGCTTACTGGGGGAGGACAAATGCTTAGACATAAAAAACTAATATCCGATAGAAAGCAATCCGTATTCTAAAAGCCCATAGTAACAATAATTACCAAGCAATCAAGTGTCCTGGGGCCAACACCGTGCTGATAAACACTATATTACTATCCCCGTTTTACAGATGGGAATCTATGTGCCAGTTAAGGCACACATAGGACTAAAATCACAGTTGATCTAACTCCACATTCATGCTTTTAATAATGAGGCCTCCTGAGTTGAGACAGGAGAGAGAGCACTTTGTAACCCGTTCCCGGGCTCAGGTTACCTCTTCTGATGCAGCAGCTGGCCCGATGCCCTCGACAGGATTTCTCAACCTCAGCACTATTAACATGTGGGGCCAGGTTGTTGTTGTTGTGGGGTCTGCCCTGTGTATCGCAGGGTGTTTAGCAGCATCCCTTTATCCACCTGTATCCACCGGATGCCAGTAGCACCCCAAGTCGTGACAATTAAAAAATACCTCCAGATATTGATGGGTGTCACTTGGGGCCAAAATTAACGTGCTGTGCCCCATCAGGTGAGAGTCATTGCTCTAGGTCCAGGAGAACAGCTTTGCTATTTGGTATTTGATCACTTGTTCATTTATTTGACAGACATTTAAGACACGCCTGTGGCGTGCCGTGTCTGCATTTGTGGAGCAACAGTTGTAGTGCATTCGTGGTAATATCTCTCAGTGTCCTACGTGTCAGACTCTGGTGCCAAGAAAAACTGCTTCTTTTGAGGAACCACATGGGTATGTTCCTTAGCATTTGCTTTTTGGCCTGGAGTGCCAGGAATCTCAACCTATTTTTTAAAATACCCTTCGTGGTGTGTTTTATTTTTAATCAATTAATATATGTCCATTGTAAAAGGCACAGATAAAGCAAAACAATGCAAAAGTCACCTGTAATTTCACCGCACAGAGGTAACCACGGTCAGTGTTTTGATTTTGATTTCCTTTTAACTTTCCATGGATATATATGCTTTAAAAAAGCGACATAAAAACAGGCTTGTCTGCAAATGCTTTTTTGTAGCTTGTTTTTTCCCATCGTGAACTTGTCTGCCTTACGTTATGTCCCCAGGACCTAGAACTGTGTCTGACGCCTGGTAAGCCCTTGGCAAACCTTTGGTGCATGAATGAACTTAGCGTGTGAGCCTTTCCTTGTCAACAGGTGTTTCTCACTGGTTGCAGTCTCCAGACAGTCACCACAAACATGTGGCCTTCCTGGATGGGCCCAAAGATGGTGGCTGGTGACAATGGCTACCGTTTGCCTTTTATGCAGATTATTTTACTTAGCTATACAGCAACCTATGATGTAGGTGTTGCTCTCCCCATTTCACAGATTAAACAACTGAGCCCCATGGAAATTAAGGGAAACTAGTCCAAGACCTCAAGCTAGTGAAGACTAGGCTTCCCAACTGGCTGGCTCCTTCCTCCTTCAACCCTGACTTCCTGCTCTTTTGTCTACTAACGTTACCATCTGTGTCCTCACTTAC
The DNA here is from genome assembly GCA_963575035.1 of Avahi laniger. Classification (NCBI taxonomy): domain Eukaryota; kingdom Metazoa; phylum Chordata; class Mammalia; order Primates; family Indriidae; genus Avahi; species Avahi laniger. Next base: position 11,647 of record CAUYSK010060005.1, read on the forward strand.
ACCTCTCCGCAAGTTCTCTTTGGAAACAGACAGGATACAGATTTGTATGTAAATTTAATAATAAATAAGCGAGCCCAGGCACATAGTAAGCCTACAGTAAATGTTCATTTCTGTCCCTTGTGCTCATGCTAAAACCCAGAGATGACTCCTACTTGGCCCACCTGACATCAGAGGGCTTGTGGGCTGGAACTGGCCACTGCCCTATGCCCTGTGGTTATCCTTGGTGATTTTGGACTCTTCTCTATTTAAATCTGCCTGTTTAATTTTCTTTTCTTTTCTTTTTTTTTTTCTTTTGAGACAGCGTCTCGCTCCATTGCCCAGGCTGGAGTACAGTGGCATGATCACAGTTCACTGCAACCTCAAACTCCTGGCCTCGAGTGATCCTCCTGACTCAGTCTCCTGAGTAGCTGGGACTACAGGCACGGCCACCATGCCCGGCTAACTTTTCTATTTTTTGTAGAGACGAGGTTTTGCTATGTTGCCCACGCTGTTTTGGAACTCCTGGCCTCAAGTGATGCTCCTGCCTTGGCCTCCCAAGGTGCTGGGGTAACAGGTGTGAGCCACTGCACCCGGCCTGTTTAATTTTCAAAATATCAAAACCACCCAGTGCTTTTCCCAGCTGCCCAGCCCTTGGATGGGCACAGGTTGCCCTGGGCAGGGAGCTGGCACGTCCTGCTATTCCGTGGACGTACTCTGTTCTCAAACTCTTCCAAGCAGTGGTGGGGCGGTGTCTTTGGCCTGGAATGCCCTCCTTCCGGCCACCTCAGTGAACCCATGCTCAGCCAGCGCTTTGCAGCCTTGGTGTGGCCACTCTGCTTTGGCCGTTCGACGTCCTCATCTGCAAAATGGGGGTGATCATGTCAACAGCCTTGTAGCAGGTGGTTGCAAGGGTCAGTGATCATGTGACCAATGGCTGGCGGGGTGCCTGCCTCCTAATGTGTGCTCTGTAAGTATGTGAGAGGGAGAATAAATAGAACGTACAGTCATCCTAATACTGCTAACATTGTTAAAGCCCCCACTGAGGCAGCGTTTGGCGCTGGAACCCTTGGGACACTCTGCCTCCTGTGCTGTCACCTGGCCTGACTCACAGTGGGTGTTGAACGGTTGCTGTTGGAATGGCCCAGAACACAGCACGGCTTGGGTCCTGGCTCCACCTCTTGGCAGCTCTGTGGCCCTGGGCAGGTTACGCACCCTCTCTGTGCTGTCTCGTGTTCTCATGTTGAGAATAAAGATGACAATAGTAGTCACCGCACAGGGTTGTCTTGGGGATTGAACGATTTCATGCACGAAAAGCACTTCGAAGTGTGCTTGGCACCTGGCATGCTCAGTAAGTGTTGCTGCGACTGTTACCGTGGTCCTCTCCCAGCGGTGGGCTGCCCTGAGCGATCAACCTTTATCAGGAATGTCAAGACAAGAGGGTCCCAGCAGCAAGGATGGTGGCAGGGCGGGAGGTATGGAACTCACACGTCCTCAGTCCCTTCCCTTTATTCTGATTACTTACCCCAGATGCAAAACTCTTCTGTTGGGGCTGAGCCCGCTCACTCCAGGGGATGGGGGAGACTCCTGCCCTTCTTAGGGGCTCCTTACCCCTCAGACCTTTCCTGGCAGAGGCCAAGGCCTGGAATGGAAAGACCCCTGGGCTGGGCCGCAGTGCCAGCGGGCAGCCGAGTGACCTTGGGTAGGTCACTGCCCATCTTGGGGCAGCCCCTTTGCCCGGGTGGGAACTGAGGTTCTGGCTGTTTGGTGAGGAGGACTGGCCTGTCCCATCAGCCCTGTCTGATCGTGGGTCTCTGAGATGTTCCAGGTACTTCAGCTGGAGTGTGTGTGTGTCCTGCGTAAGGGAGACCTGGGCTCAAATCCTGCCCTGTCGCTTGTGAGCTGTGACCCTGAGCCGTGGGCGGGTACCGAAGTCTCTCTGAACCTCCTCTGTAAATAGCTGTTGTACTACAGGTTGAGTGTCTCTTATCCAAGGTGCTTGGGCCAGAAGTATTTAGGATTTTTTCGGATTTTGGAACATTTGCAGATCCAGTTGAGCATCGCTAATTTCAAATCCTGAAATCCAGAATGCTCGGGTGATCGTGTCCCTGCTCGCAAAGGGGCAGTGACTGAAGCGGCTCATCCTGGGCTTCAGGCCTTTCCTCATCTCCTGGCGGTGCCTGGGACCTGCACTTTCTCTGCCCTCCTTGCTCTTATCTCAGTGATAAGGCGGATTAGCCTTATCGGGCCTCAGATAACAGGGAAGCCCAGGAGGCTGAGCAAAGCAAGGTAATTTCCTTCCTATTTCTCCTCCCTTGGCCTTGGCCACCCAGCCGCTGGGGAGCCCGAGGAAAGTCCAGCCCTAGGTGTTAGCAGAAGACCACTGGCCTCAGAGTCCAGCCTTGGGGACCTGGTGTCACCTCTGACATGGCTTGTGCCTCGATTTTTTTTCAGAAGTGTTTCTCGAGTGCTTACTGCAAGCCGGGCAGTGTGTTGGGCGCGGGTGTCCGGTGGTGAATGCGGTGGACGGGTGCGCCGCGTGGCGCTTGTGCCTGGCAGGCGCACAGGTGGCCAGTCAGAGCTCTGTGACGAGGACTTACACCGGCGCTTCAAGAAAAGTATAGGACTACGAGCTGATCTGATAGGAGCCCCATTCAGGGTATGCGAGGTTAGCAGAGGAGACCCCAGAAAAGACCAGGGTGGCTGGATTGCAGCAGATGGGACGGGGTGATGGGGAATGAGGCTGGAAGCCTCATTAAGGATTCTGATTTTTTATTTTAGAAGAAAAGAGAAACCACTGAGTAGTTTTGAGCTGAGCACTCTTGCACTCTCTGATGATCAGATCTGCATGTTAAAATATAACTTTGGTTGAGATGCGAACACGAGTGGCCTGGAGACGGGGCAGGACTGGTGTTGCAATAACCAGGTGAAAGTGACCAGTACCTTGGACCGGACGGAGGCCGAGGGAGTGACCTGGGTGGATTACTGAGGTTTTCCCATCTGTAGATGACTGGGTTGGGCTGGCTGGCCCACAGCTCTGTGCAGCCCTGGCACTGCCCACTGCAGGAGGTAAAACGGTGCGCGGCCTCCGTGGCCCAGATCCCAGTTCTTGCAAGAACTGGCTGCGTGAATGGGTGAGCAGTGCGGTCCTGCCTAGAAGGTCCTCGTAGGTCCTCACAGAGGCCCTAAGTCCTGTGAGTGGTTTATCCTCAGTTATTCTGAGCCAGTGGAAGGGTACTCATGTTAACCCAAAATTGTCCACAAGCAAAAAAACATTTGGACCAAAAAAAGTTGGACTGAAGTCCTGGGTTATTTTGGCTGACTCAGGCTGGACTTTGAACTGGCCTCTGCGCCCCACACGTGGACGGATGAGTGGACAGTTGGGCCAGGAGTAGAGAAAATCACGGGGGCATGTGATCCCGAGGCCACTGTTGGCCTCTGTCCTTTGCAAGGTGCAGGGGGGTCTGCAGCATTCCTCGGGGGACAGGGAGAGGAGAGCTGGTGGTTACTGCAGTTTAAGCTGGGGGTGGAATTCGGTGCCAAGAGAATGTGCTCCTTGCGGGCATCTGGGAGCCTGTTTGCCTCTGAAAGCCCGGCCCAGTGGAATAGACTCGGGACACCTTTACAGTTTTCTCAGAAAAGCCCAGGAGCAGGAGGGTGAGGAAAGGCCTGCACTTTTAATCCTCCCAGTGACCCTGCAAGGGACGTAGCATCATAACGTCAACCTTTAATAATGAGATTCAGAAAATATGCTTGCAAGTGTGGAGTTTATCCCACTCGGAGCTTGAGGGTGCCCACCTGGAAATGTAGATTCCTGTTGCCCAGAATGTACGCTCCCCCTGGCCCCCGTTGCAGGTGGGTTTTTAAGGAAAAAGAAGAGGCAGTTCCTAAAGTGTTTACCAAAATTTTACATTAAAATAGCATAAACTGTTGATTGCTTACACATCGTTCTTCCTGTCACAGATTCCTGGGATGTGACGGTAATGGGAGGGGGCAGCTGGTGAGGAACAAAAATGCCTTTGAACGGTCGCCCTGGGCCCGGGCGTGTGGGCTGTGACTGCAGCCTCCCGGGCCTGATGAACTTTGCAAACCTCTTGTAGCTCAGACTGCTCCGTTTTTCTTTTTAAATCACACCCCCTCCCCCCAAAGCCCAACTTGCTTTGGGCTCCTGTTATGTTCTGAAGCTGAGCCAGGAAGGCTCATTCCTGGGTGCTCCTCTTCCACGCAGGGGTGGGGAGGATACGTCTCAGGGAGGAGTTGTAAGAGCCCCAAAAGCCAAACTGGATGGCACCACCGGGTGGCAGAAATGAGACCCCAGTCAAGTCCCTGGTTTATACAGCTGCATGTCTAGTCTTCAGAATACCACGAGTTTAGTTTTCTCAGAAGCAGTAGAACGAGAGAGACGTAGCAGAAACATAACGTTCGCACAGATGCAGATCAAAAGGAGCATTTGTGTGGCAGAGCGGACAAGGCCTGTCCCACTGGGGAGTCAGCGAAAAACATCACGAGGAAAATTAAAACCTGGTCCCTCTTTAGAGACTTGTTTTAGCCAAGAAATAATTCAGGATTCAGTCCAAATTGTAGGAAAATTAAATGCTAAAAACTCTGAAACAATGGTTGGGGCTGGAATCTAATAACAGGTATAGTATAGTTTTCTTCTGGAACATCATGTTTCTCCCTCCAGTTCCTCATTTCTACCAAAGATAAATCTTACTAGGACCAATTAACTTGCAAAATACGTTTTAGTCTTATTATACTTGGCCCGATGATTTGCATAAAGCGTAGCAAGAATAGCGACGGGCCATCTAGGCTCCTTTTAAGTTGGCTTTGCTGGAACTTTTTCCCAAGGAATTTCGGATTAGGCTTTTAAAAGCCTCTCAAAGCTAAGAAGCGAAGCCAAGGATTCAACATCAGATTGTGGCTGCAACACCTGCACAAACTGAGTGAATTCCTCTCTTCTCAAAGTCCCCAAAATATCTTGAGTTTCCTTGGCCTGACAGAAAGTGACATTCTTTACTGACCTCAAGGTCAAGGACCTTGTAAGAAAACTGTGTAGACAGAGTACCAGGCTACTCTTTCCAGGGGGATTTTTATCGGCTTCATACGATCGGCATCAGTTCCCCAGAGCCGTCTGGTTTACCTGAAAATATATTATTGCAGTCAAAGCCTTGGAAAAATTACCAGTGTCTCCAGTGTGTCCTGTTACAAAAAAAAAAAATATGCTTATTGAACTTATGCAGATAACTGTATTGCCATAAAATAAGAATACTCACAAATTGTTTCAAAATTTTGGAGAAATCAGGTAGAGAGAAAGGTAAATGTGTCAATTTTGCTCACAAAAGTATGCTTTACCCAATTGCTGTAAGCTCTAAATAGCCGAAAAAGAAAAAGAAGTTTCTTGACTCTGGGAAACAGAATGTATTAATAAAAAAAGTCAGCAGTGTTGCAAACAAAAAAAGTCATAAAGATCATTTCAGTCCTCTGTGACTTCAGTCCCGTGCGGTTGATCTTTGTTCTGCTTGTTGCTGGGTTAGCAACCTTCATGAATGCATCCGTGTTTTATTGAAGTTCTGGAAGTTTTTACTTATTCCAGTGGTATGATTTTGAAAGTTTTCAGAAATCTGTACTCGAGAGTACTTGTCAGGGTCCTTTTCCATGAATTTCCTTGAAGAAGCAGCAAATCTTGAACTGCAGCTGATTATAAACCACTTTCCAAGAAGAATCAAAATAAAACAATAATTGTCTGTAGATGACAAAAGACTTAGAGTAGCCATGGTTAAAGACACAATTGAGAAGGAAATGTGGTTATATCTGTGACATATAGCAGTACAACATAATAATCATAATTATTACTGATAACATATACCAAGACAGCAGAATTGTGGGAATCTCATAATTTTGAAACACATTATTAACACATTTATATAAATATAACTCAAAGAAAGTTAAACTATTTCTTATTTGACGATGCTTCCTGTATGATTTTAGTGCACATTAAGCCTAACATGTCTCTCTTGGATTTCCAGGGGCCCTAATATCCAGAAAGTTAGTTTGAAGTCAAAAAGACTGAATTTAGAATTTGCAATTTGATTTTACAAAGGTTTAAAACACTTGATATTAAAGAGCCAGGTATCCAGGTATGGTGGTACACACCTGTAGTCCCAGCTACTTGGAAGCCTGAAGCAGGAGAATTGCCGAATCCCAGGAGTTTGAAATTTGCAGTGAGCTGTGATGATGACACTGTACTCTAGCCTGGGTGACAATGTAAGACTCTGTCTCATAAATAAATAAATAAATTCATTAAATAAAATAAGAAAGATTTAAAACACGTGATCAAAATAGAATCACAAGTCACTGCAAAATAACAGTCATTCATTTAGCCAAATTGATAATTCAAAGATTTCAAAAAGCAAGAACTTTTTGATAGAGTATAGACTGTTTTCCAATGAACAGACCTAATAAAGACAGGGTGAGACAAACTCTCCCCTCGCCTCTTTTATTGCAGTTTACTGAAAAGGCAAACAGATCTTTTACTATCTCTTATTGATAGAACAGGATATTCTTTTTCAAATGAGAAAACCAAATTTTACTTTTATATTAGTGTCTTATCAAGACTAACGTTAATTTTAATAAACCTGTGTGAACAAATCCATCCAATCTCAGTGAGCTCTGACTACACAGGATAAGATTTCCTTAAGCCTTGTGTAACCTCTTCCAGCTTTCTATTAAAGAGCAGATCGACGCTTCGAGGAAACCCTGTTCTGACACGGGCCCAGACTTGGCCTCGCATCACTGTGCTTTTGATATTAATGTTCGAGTTTTAGAAAAACTTATAAATAATTCCCTTCTAATTTGAGCTAACTTGTTCACACATAAAATTCTTTTCATGAGATTAATCTTCCACCAACCTTCTACCACTCGCTAGTTTCTATTTTTCTGATAAAATATTTGGTTTAAGTGCCTTTTTTTGAACCAATTAATTAGAGCTTTCTTATATTTTGGTAGTGAAATATCGCATACATGTGACACACGTGAACATGCAGACATACAACACACAGAAGCAGATTTTGTAGCTTTCTAAGGTTCTCCATTTGCTAGTTTTCAAATACTTTCTCTCTCCCCTTTTAGACTATCAAGCCCTGAATAATTATTAGCTGGGCAACCGTAAATTTGCACTTGCAAACACATGACGCTGCCCTCCCCCTTCCTGAGGGACCAGTGACACTCCATTCTTTCCAGGGCAGTACGTGGAAGGAGGAAGTGTGGACTTCAGTCTATTGGGTGCGTCTGTGGCTTTATATCCATATAAAATCTCCATGGTGACCCATAAGATGGAACTCACCATTCGACACAGGGAAACCAGCTCCAAGACAAGTGACCTGCCCAAGGTCACACGGCTAGTGGGAGGCAGAGGTAGATTGGAGCCCAGGTCTACCCTGGTCCTGCTTTTCTTCGTTTGGTTAGGGGAAGGGCGGGCAAGGGTGTGGAGGGGTGGAGTGGGGTGCGGGAAGAGGGGAAGGTCCCGTGTGCTCACATGGCCCATCAGGGTGTTGCGTGGCCCAGTCTCTCTCTGCTCTTCCCTCTGTCTATTGCTCTGCCCATCGCCCCTCGAGCCTCCTCCGGGTTTCCGTCAGAGGTCACCTCCTCGGAGAGGCCCTCCCTGATTGCCCTTCCCCCTAGTCACTCATCTTCAGAGTCACCATGTGTCATTATCGTGCTTACTTCCCAGCCATGGCAACACTGGACGTCAGCAGGTGCAGCTGAGGCCTTGCTGTCTTGGTCACTGCTCCATCTCCAGGGTCTAAGGAAGCATTAGAGGTGCAGTAGGTCCTTGGTCACCCTTGTAGAAAGAGCGAAGGGCCTGCCCCCAGGGCCCCTGATTTTGTGTCCTTCGTCTAGCCTCCCAGGCTGGGTCTTTGAGCCCCCAGCCTCCTCTGGCTTCCGACATGCACAACCAGGCCATTCTGTTCTCCTGCGGGGCACAAACAAGCTCACAGAACACCAGCCTCGGAATGCGTCACTCTTGAGACCCTGATAAGACGAGACACATTGAGTCCCTTTCATAATTTTGTCTACGCGCAGACAAAAAGCAGGGTCGCTGTGCCACCCACAAAGTACCAGATACCCCTTCTCTGGCTGAATGAGGAACTGCTAGTTGTGCTCAGTCACGAGTTGCTCCCACTTCCAGACGGCGTCCAGCCCAGGGCAAACCGCAGCGCCTCAACCCTCCCCAACCCACCCGGCCAGTAGTCCTGTAACAGGTTTTGTCCAACAGCATCCTGCCGGGATGCTCTGTGGGTCCCGGTGATCTGTGTTCTCCCTCGCCGCAGAGACCTGTGAACCGACTCGTCCGATTCCGCCTGTGTTCCTGGCAGTCTCGGGCTGGGGCCGCTGATGCCAGAGGGAGACGGTGTCTGGGTTTTTCTGGACTCAATTAAGCAGATTTCTCCTAATCTTGATCTCTAACTAGTCATTCTCCTTTTAGGACCCAAATGACCTATTTCTCCAAAGGGGCGGCTGTGGAGGCCTGTCCTGTGCCATGGTGGGCGTTAGGTGGTCTGTGTCATCGTTGCTGCCCTCGTTTGCAGAGGGGGAAACTGAGGCCTGGAGGGGAAGTCCCACAGCTGGGAGGTGGCAGAGTTGGGGCTCTGACGCACCTGTCCTCCCACCTGAGGACCCCAGATGTAGTTGGGGGGGTGGTCACTGGTCAGTGTGGTCACAGGATTCCAGCAAAGAGTTCTCGAAACTCGGCGCCCTGGAGTCAGACTCCGAACCCCCAGAGCGGCCCTCCCTGTTGCTGCGAGCCGGGCTCAGGGCGGCCTTCCAAGTTCACGGTCCGCGTCCTGGACATTCTTGCCCACCCGGAGCCCCGGCGCTTTGTGCCAGGGACTCCCGACTCGACGCTGGAATGGGCTGCTTAGAGAAAGGAGCAGCCTGGGTCTGTGAGGGACGAAGGCTGCACAGTGGGGAGAGGAAGGGCGGGTGACCCTCTGCGTGCGCGGAACGGTGATACTCAAACATGGCTCTGCCTCTGCACACTCCACCTTCAAACAGCCGTGTGAGTTTGGCGGTGGCTCTCACTTCATAGAGGTCTAAACGGGCTCAGAGGAGGCAAGTCACAGATCCAAGGCCGTGGGGTCGTGACTGGGACCCGAACCTTGGGTTTTGGACCCAAGGCCAGATTTTGCCCCCAGCTCTGTAGTTGCTCTGGATTTCGGACTCTGAGCCCCTGTGGGAGACGGAGGGGCTGGGGGCCGCTGCTGACCTGTCTGCCTCTGTTCCCTGCCCTTGTGCCCAGGCTGCGGTGGAAGCACTCCTCCTCCCTGAAGGTGGCCAACGAACCCATCTTAGCATTCGCGCAGGGCAGCCCCGAGCGAGATGCGCTGCAAAAGGTAACGGGACGGTGGGGGGCACCCCATGGGTGCAGGGCACGGAGCGGAGACAGCCCCCAGCAGTGCCCGAGACAGCTCTCCGTGCCTGTGGCCAGCACCCGCTCCAGCCTTGGAGGAAAAGGGGGGTCTGGGGACGCCTGTGGGACCGGAGGGTGGGAGAAGCTGGGAGCAGCCGGGTGGTGGCCTGGGGCCACTTGGGGGCTTCTCAGGCCAGGTCAGAGGTCATAAGCCCAGATGTTTTATGCTTTTAAAAAGCGTTTTCCAATTAATTGCCAATATGTTAAAGCTTGTGAGATTTCACATACATTTCCGATGCAGTGTTTTATCTGTCGGTACTAAGTAGATCTGGCCCCTCTCTTGTTTATGTTCCTGCCTGGCCACCTCCGTCTGCTGACTCATCAGGGGCTCAGGGGGAGCAGGAGAGGAAGGAGGTGTCCATCCACGCTCTTGCCCCTCTCCCCAGGCCTTGAAGGACTTGAAGGGCCGGACGGAAGCCATCCCGTGCGTGGTGGGGGATGAGGAGGTGTGGACGTCGGACGTGCAGTATCAGGTGTCGGTACGTCCAGCGCGTGGGCGGGCAGGGTTCAGGCCCTCCCCTGAATCTGCCGTCTCCCTCCCTGACAGCTAGTAAGCACATAACGTGTGGGCTCCGACATCAAGGGCTTTACAGTGCTCTCCCGGATTTTGAATTCCGTGGCCAGTAAAACTTCCAAAAGCAAAGGGCTATGCCCACACTGCACCTAGTCCCTAACTGAGTCCTGTCCACAGGCAAGAAAGACCATGAAGGCTGGGTGCGGAGGGTCTCGCCAGTAATCCCTGCACTTTGGGAGGCTGTTGTGGAAGGATCACTTGAGGCCAGGAGTTTGAGACCAGCCTGGGCAACATAGCAAGATCCCATCTCTACAAAAAATAAAAAATTAGCTGGGCATGATGATATGCACCTGTAGTTCCAGCTACTCTGAAGGCTGAGACAGGAGGATCGCTTGAGCCCAGGGGTTTGCGGCTACAGTGAGCTAGGATGATGCCACTGCACCACTCCAGCCTGGGCAACAGAGCTAGACCCTTGTCTCCAAAAAAAAAAAAAAGACTATGAGGAATCCACATGGCATCTTCTGTTATTCCTGATGGATTTCTCCACAAGGGCGTTTGGAAACTACTGGCAGAAGGGTAGTCCCTAAGCCCCATGCTCCTCAGATGGCATTGGGCTGGCACCCCACCTTCTTGGAATTTATCCATCCAGAAACCTGCATACACTTTAGGTGGACCAGGAAACTCATGGGTCTATAATTTGGGAGAGAGTAAAGCATTTTGCACACAAGATCGGTGCATTCTGGCTCTGTCCAAGTGGAACCCTGAGTAGGGACCCAGGCTCCCACTCTGAGGGTTCCAAGGACAGTCTGGGACAGGAACTGTCCACAGGGGTGTCTGGAGCCCCTGCCACGGGGTCACTACTGAGCCGCAGACTCATGCCGGGCTGGGTCTGGAATAATTTTCGTCCGTGATCCCGTTTGGTCCCCCTCTCCATGCTGGGAGAGGGGTCTGCAATCCCCACTTCCCAGATTAGGACACTCGAGGAGGGAAGGGACCTTACCCCAGGCCCCACAGCCAGCAGGTGGCAGAGCTGGGATTCAAACCTGTGTCCGTCTGACCGCAAAAGTCCATGCTTTCCTTGAAAGACCCTGTGGTTTATGCCTTTCTCCCGGACCACGAACCTTCCAGAAAGGGAACCACGCCTCACCAGTCACACGACGGGTGCTCCATAACCCTCAGGAGGAGAAAGCGTGGGCAGTGAGGGAGAGAGCAGGCGTGCCCGGGCCCTCCCCACCTGTCCTGGCACCTCTCTCTTGAGCAGTGACCTCACCCTTCTCTTCTTTTAGCCCTTTAACCACGGACACAAGGTGGCCAAGTTCTGTTACGCAGACAAGGTGAGTCCTGGTGACCTTGGGGTTGGGGCTGCTGCCCTGCCCTGCCAGCTGCTGGTGTGGGCTGAGTGTCAGTTGCTGCTTTGTTCTTTGGCCATGGGCGGTGGGGGGGGGCGGCTGGCACAGACAAAGTCCCTGGGCGATGTCTTTGACAGGGCCAGGCACGCAGAGGTTAACTTGCGCCAAGTGAGAGCTGCCTGGGCCGGGTCCGAGACGTGCCCGGACGTGCCTGTTGCCGGGGGGCAGACCTTGGACTGGGGAGGAAGTAGATTCTGGAAGGCTGAGTCAGGGCGATGGGAGACATCGCAGGTGGAAGGCGGGGAGGGAATTGGCATCGTGGCAGGCCGGCGGCGGCGGGTGGGGGGTGACCCACGGCCGGGGGTCTAGGAGCTGGTGTCGTGCAGCGATGAGCGTGCTGGTGTCTGGGATGCCAGCTGCAGGTGTCCACCTCAGACTGTGGTTCTGACCCGAAGGGCTGGAGGCTCTGGCCGGTGCGTTCAGGGGCACCGGGTCCTAAGAAGAAAGTGAGGCCTTGATTAGACCAGGAGAGAAAGTGGAGCCAGTTTAACAGCTGGGGGACTCGGTGCCCAGGCCTTGGCTGCGACCAGCCTGGGGGTGGCCCTGCCGGTGATGAGACCAAGTGTCTGCAGCTTGGGGATGGGGTCTGAGGACCAAGGAAGCATCTTCCCCGGGGACAGGGTGGCCTTCCAGATCTCTCCCTCGCCTGCTTCCCTGGGGCCCTTCCTGCCGCAGGAGGCAGCCCCCAACCTTTCCCTCTCTGCTTAGGACCTACTCAACAGAGCCATCGAGGCCGCCTTGGCCGCCAGGAAAGAGTGGGACCTGAAGCCCGTCACAGACCGAGCCCAGATCTTCCTGAAGGCGGCAGACATGCTGAGCGGGCCGCGCAGGGCTGAGGTCCTCGCCAAGACCATGGTGGGACAGGTGAGGTGCTGGGGGGCCTGGGTGGGGCGGAGCGGGAGGCATTCGTGCCCATCCATGTCAGTGGACACCAGCTGAACAGCTTCTGGGTGCCACGCCCATGGGACACCCAGAGATGTCCTCGAGGGACAAGACCTAGGAGTCAGGATGGATGAACATAAATTATTAGACAAGGCAGATGGTGTGTGTGCTACCGTGGAAATGTCCCCTCCCTCCGTCTCCATCCTCGCTCCTAGGCCTTTGTCACTCTTTGCCTGGCTGGCAGTGCCCTACCCTTCCTCTCCCTGCTGGGTAAAGCCCCCACCACACCTGCAGCAGGTCACTCCTGGCTTGCGAACCCCCAAGACCTCTCCATCACCAAGAGCAAGTGCCAGGTCCTGAGCCCCGTACCCAGCGCCGATCTGTCCAGCTCGCCAGCTGCTCTGCCCTTCCCGGCCAGGCCATCCTGCCCATGGCGTAGCCCGTTTGGACTTAGCAAGTCTCCCGGGACACGGTGGGTGTCCTCTCTGCCTCTGCCCAGAGTGTCCCCTGCCTGGAGTGCTTGCTCTCTTCTCTGCCAGTGAACTCTTACCTCCTGGTCCAGCCCAGATATCACCTCCTCCATGAGGCTTCCCGAACCTTCTCCATCCTCTGCCATAGAGTGTTGTTCCTTCGTCAGTTACAGCTCGCGTCCACTGGGGCGTATTGAGTTCCCTGTGTGTTCACTGCCCCGTGACAAGCTTTCTGGACGTAGCAATCACGGCTTGACACAATGTCTTCCAGGGGTCGTAGCGAGCTCCTGGCGGATGGCTCTTGGGTGGCCGCACGCGGAGCGAGGAGTGGCCGTGGCAGGCAGGGTGTGCTAGGGCCAGGCGCCGAGGGAGGGCGCGTAATTTTGCCATCAGGCACTGCGCCTTCGGGGTGCCAGCTAACCTGGGTTCCTGAAGGGTAAATTACAGAAGCCGGAACCCAGGCTGCCTTTTGGCTCAGCCCGTTGCTCCTGTGGGCTCCCCCGTCCCCGTGGTGAGGGCCCCCTCTGCTGCCGGGGC